>CABFOW010005195.1:15735-32340 GCA_902141385.1 Timema californicum
GGGGGATTGGGCGGTGACGATCAATTTTATTTAAGAGACATCCATTACCTCTTTGTCCATTGGCAGCAGTGTAAAGTGTGAACTGTGTTCTTCTTTTCATTGTAAAGGCCATATTGTGTTTGTCCCCCTTTTATATGTTTCTATCCAACTTTCCTGTACCTTCTTCCGAATATTTTTACCACTTGTAGAGACAAACAAGATGGAGAAGCACATGACTTATTGCGCTATGGTTATCAACAGTTATTTGTTAGGTTCATCAAGTTAAAGAGGTTGAAAGATTTAGATAAGGACAGAGATATATTCTATCTTTTGGGGTTTGGAAATGAGAGGGAGGTGGGGGGAGGAAGTAGCCTGTCAAGGTCAACCATTTATGAGGGATCAAAGTGTCTGTTGTTGGTAAACCAGCCAGGGAATTTATTATAAGGGATGTTAAACAAGCATCTCTAAGGGATGTCAAACCGAGAGAGAACGTTTAAGGGGTATTAAACCTAAATAACATTTAAGGGGTTATAACAAACCTAAGTAACTTTTAAGAGGTTTCAAACCTAAATATTATTTTGCAGTTTCATACTTAGAGCACATTGAAGAAGTGCCAAACATTATGTATTGTAGTATTTTTTGTGATCTGCAAATAATTAAATATAATAAAACACAATTTTCAAAAGAAATTAACTAGTAAAAATAATTTGCATACAAAATTTAATAAAAAATGCTTTTCGCAAACCTATATTTATGTTATTGTTAATTTTAATATTTAATTATTTTTTTACGACCGCATCTCATAGCCTGTTCCAGTTGTACACCTAGTGACTAGTGTGTTAGAAATGAGAAAGATTGAATTCAAAGGAGGTGTACCCACATTAGCGTGGATAGAGTGGAAAACCACCCTTAGTACACCTGCCAGGATCAAACTACAATCTTCCAATCATCGGCAGTCTAATCTACTACATGAGTAATGCCTTATATCATGCGGCCATCAAAGCAGGTTTTAATGATATTATAACTTTTAAAGGTCTAACCATATTAATTTAGAACTCAATATATTTTTAATCTCAAATTATTATAAGGCGTAATGTTATAATTTCCTATTCCCGTCTCAAGTCCCAATATTTCGACTCATTTTCCGTCCTGTTCCGAAATAAAAAAGTAGTTCCCATTCATCCTAAAGATTATATATATTACTATTCTATTTAAATAATAAATAATAAAGTACAGACTAGTTAAATCATTTTGTAAATTATATTTTTATCCTGTTCTTGATTTACATCAAGATGGTGATGCATCCTCTAGAGGAGGCAGAAACTACACACACAAACTCAATGTACATTTAAGAACATTCATAGCACTTATTACCCATAAACATATATATTATCTGCCGCCACAACTGCAAAAGAATATAAACTCTTCAGGTGTGACAGCAACAGGAAACTATGGGTTTGAATCCCAGCCGAGTGTACTGACAGTAGATTTTTACTAATAGTTTCCCACACCCTTCAAACAAACATGAGCACACTCAATTCTTAGCGTTCAATAAAACTGGCAACTAAACAAAACTACAACATTTGAAAGCGGTAACAATTGATTATATCTCATAATAATTTAGTTGCCACTTCACTTAAAATTCATTAACGACCTAAGTTTAACTTGGATGATAGCTAAAAATGTTACTATAAATAATCCCTAATATATATCTACGCCAACAGCTGACATCTATCACTTTGGATGACTGTAATAAAAACAGATGGTAATATATTAATGTGATAGTTAACCACGGTAATTTAGGCCAATATTATTTAAATATTTATTTGTGGGCGGACACAAAGTTTATTTATAGTTTTATTCCAATTAAAAAAATATTCACACCACTTTCCCAAAAACTTCTAACGAACATAGCCTCAAAATGGTGACTCACCAATCTAAACCATATGATTGAACATAACGGTAAAAAAGTTTTTTTACAATGATGTAGACACGCAGTTGATGAACATATTTTATTCAGTTAAATATTTTGAAATACGGTAAAATAATCATAAAATCATTTAATTTATGTAAAGAAAATTACAAGAATTTTCTCTTTTCCAAGTAAATACGATGCTGTATTAAAATAAATTGATGTGTGCACTGTATTACACAAAATTAATAACGTTCCAAAATGAAGAATAAGTACTTTTAATTATGTTTAAAATATTGTTTCGAATTAAATGAAAAGAAATTTTAAAAAATGAAATAGTATGAGAAAACTTAAGTTTACATTATTTTTAATGTAATTTATAACAGATAATAAAAAAAACTATCGTGAACGGACTTTAAATGCCGGCAAATTGTAAATATACCGTAATGGCCTGAATATAGTATGAACCCGAATATAATAAGACTGTAACATTTTTAGGTGTTCTAAATAAAAAATAAATGGTCCCCAATATAATATGACCTGACATTATGACAGTATCAAGAGGTAAAAACTTTACAACTTTGATACACATTTTTTAAAAAGTAAAAGTTAAATGAGACTGTCAGAATATATGAACCAATTCTAAACAAACAATAGATATATATAATACATAGATAATGGATTACATTTTTCTGTAATATATTGATATATCACAACGTGTATATCAAAAGCTAAGATGTTCCTATCAATTTAAAATGGTCGCTCTCCTGTAATTATATTCTCTGTCGATTTTCAATTATTAATGTTTTATTTAGCTCTTTGAATAAGACAAGTTTACTAAAAATAGAACAGAAATCAACATAGTTAATAAAAATGAAGCAATAAAATATTATATTTATTTTAATTCAATAGATTATAGATATATCATTGCCAAAACTTCATCCCTAATTTCTGGTGAGCTATTGTGTGTAGGATCAGTTATGGTGGACGACTTGAAATTTTTTTAACGTGTGAAATATGTTCTTTCCGTTGTAAAATCCGCAATTTATTGAATTAATTTTAAGTTTATTTGAATTTTTATTTTTGATTACTTTTAGTGTGTTTGGTAAATATCTATAAGATTGTGAAATTAAAGTTTCAAGCGATCATGTGTGGTAATGGTTGATTCCAAGTTTCGCATTGAGGGGAGAGTAGGGTATTAGGCACGATAGATTTTCTATGCAATAATGCTTGGAAAAATAGTGAAAAAGGAAATATTCAAGAATCAGAATTGAGGTTGAACTTTAGAATCGAATCGAAATCGAGAATCGAGGTTGAACTTAGAATCAAAATCGAGAAAAAAAGATATCGTGACATCTCTAATTGATAGCCTCACATAAAAGAAGTTTATTTTGAAAAATTAGTACCCCACAATTTCCATGTAGTGCTGAGAGTTTATAAGCCAGAGATTTGTCAGCATCTGTTAGTGAGGATAGAATGAAGATAGTGGCTCCCTCACAACTTTTTTAATGAAAGATGAAATGTAAGTTCAACACTTTAAAAGCTAAACTGAGTGTCAATGGAGCCTCGCCATAAAGGTTACCCAAAATGAGCAAAATTCTAAGTGCAAAAAACCTGCAGGAACACTCATGGGAAGGTTTTTTGAAATACAAATGATGTTAACAATATGGATTTACTTGAATCTGGATCGACAATCAATTCAGTTAAATAAATCAAAACACTAAAACAGGTTCAGAAGCATAAGTAGTTTTAGAGCTATATTATGTTATTAATGTGACATTTTATATTGATTTAGGCAATTTGTTAATTTACCAAATTATTTATAAGTGGGACTGCCTACATCATTTAAATTAAACAACCTATTCTTACCATTGAGATTTAAAAATTAATTTGTATGTACATCAAGAGGAAGCTCGAAAATGGCGAGCCTACAAAACTTTCAATCTTGATCCGAAGCCTTAATTGAGAGCTAAGCTAGACGCCGAAATCCGAGTACTTGCAGAACCTCGATATGTATAAAGTCTGAATGAATAGTGAGATGCAATGATAAAAAATACAAAAATACACAGAGGTCTAACATTACACTATAGTCTAATCTAGAACAATTATATAGAGATCTTGAGGCTAAGTAGTGAGTCACAACACAATTGTGGTTAATTTCAAAGAACTGTAGTTAGCACTGAACATTGGGGATTAGAGGGGGAACTTAGTATGATCATTTTTTATGCATTTCTAGAAAATTAGCTGTTTGATGCTTGATATTTCCTGATTTCAAATTTGCTGGTAATAATACAGTAATCAGTAAAAAAACGGAACTTTAGTCTGGATAAGCGAAAGCAGATTCATCAAATTTTTACTCTATATTAAAATACAGTAGCCTCATGGCTTCTTTGGTGCTGAATGACAGCTCACATCTGACTTCTGACAGTCAAAATTTAGGTATATAACTAAATGTTGACTGTCAGAAGGGACAGCTGCTAAACACATGTTTTTGCAGATCATATGGTTCGCAGGAGGGAAACGTAATTTGGTCTGGTAACTTTTTAAAGCTGTGAGTCAGCACCAAAGAAGCCCTGGGGCTACTGTAGCTAGGTGAACTTCTCAAAGGTATTAACAGTTGTTATTTTATTATGGTTTTACAAAGGGTTCTTTGGGGTAAAAAAATCTGGTATATTTTTGAATAAATAGAGTAATTAGCTGTGGATAGTAATTAGCAAAACATTTAAAAATCTAAAACCTCTAAAAACAAATACAGCTGCAGAATGTGTAAAAGAGAACATACCCGAGTTTTTTCTCAACATAATCTATCTCAGTCTTCCTGATGCTGCGATCCTCTTGTTTCTCTACACTCTTCTCTTTAATTTCATCACTGAAATGGTAAAAATATTATACGTTAAAAATAAATAATAATAATAGGTGTATTTTTACACACAAATGTCAGTTTACATATCCAATAATAGATTTGGGATAAATAAGATAGCTTTTTTTTAAGAGTGAGATAATCATTTTTAAAAAAATGAGATAAATGTAATAAAATATGAACTAAGAAAATGAACTTTCTTTCATCTAGACCACCCCACAGATATGTCAACTTTCAAATGTAACAATAAAAACATATCTACCAACATTCGATTAAAAGGATAAAATAGTTTAAATAGCTTTTATTAAATTATGACAAGAATTTCCCCATAGTTAAAATCAGCAACTATAATTTTAAGAAACTTTGAATGCAACATGAGTTTATTTGCAATAATCAAAGAAATAACACAATATGGTACTGTAAAGTAGGGCTCTGGAATTATTCATATTCCAAGCTTCAAGCTGAGCTAGTCGCTTAAGCTCAAGATCAAGAATTTTGTGGGCTCGTCATTTTCAAGCTTCCACTAGATGTACTTAGTAATCAATTTTTAAAACACAATAGTAGACCTAGACATAGCCTAGTTAATTGAGATAATATCACCATTTCCATTTTGTAAAATCATCTCTCTTTCATCTCCCAGACTCATTCTTATGATTGACAGTATCACAAATAATTCAACAAAGAAAATGAACAATATAAACACTTTTAAAAATAACAGAGACACACAAATTTTGATCGATTTGATTTCTAAACAATAATATGAGTCTAGAATGTTTAATTTATCTGGATTTTAACCAGTATTTTGCGAGGGGTGGTTGGGGTTGATTAAAATTGAAAGTATAATTGAAATAATTCTTAATTTACATCATAGGCCTATATTGTGTAATGTAGGTCTATTTGTAAATAACTAAAAAATTTCTAACAATTTGCTAGGATTCGGATTCAAAAATAAAGTGTATATTTGGATTCGAGAAATAGTGAATTCGACCCATCTCTACTTTATATCTAAAAATCGAAGTGATGAAAATTGTGATATTAAAATTGATTCTAGAATTTTTTTTGATACCAGTAAGAAACAAGTCTATCAAAGAAACAATTTTGCTTCTCTCTACTTAAAAATCTTATTAATTGATTTGATGTTTTATTACAAAACAAAATTATTTATAAATGACCTTGTCTGACAACTATTTTAACCTATATTTTTGTTATTTTACAGAATTGTTCAGCAACAAAACTAGTGCGACTACTAATAATTCATTAGTATAGTTATTAAATTCTTTGTCTCAATTTCCCTTCTAAGATAAAACACACTCTACCTATGATGACGATCCGTAGAATCTCTCCCTGTCCTCCTTTTCAGTGCCTTGGTGTCCCGTGTCTGCCCGTCTCTATTTCCAGCCCGCCGGTCTTCATCTTCGCTGCTTGAAGAACTACCGCCAATCGACGAACTTGACTTGGAACCCCTGGATGACACGGACGAAGACTTTCGAGGTGATCTCAATCTGGGTCTTGACGGGCCCTTGTGCGGGGATTTAGACCTCAAAGGTGACTTTGAAGTAGACCGCACCGATGAAGACGACGTTGGCGATGATAGCAAGGACTTTTTGTCCTCGTCATCACTGGAGTTTGTGTGATTTTTGTCTGACTCCTAATAGCAAAAGAGAAACAATAAATTACACTCGTCTCCCGAAGACAAAATCAATTTCGAATTGTACCTACAAATGATATATCATAACCAGAGTTGGAAATTGTTTAACACCTCAAAATTTGACCAGGCCCCAATGAGAAATGTTGTGTATGATTATGTAAACCATTTAAGGGTATTTTTTCTTTCATAAATTAAAATACAATAATAGTTCACTTAATCTTGACTCCTGGATAAAATTTTATATGAAACTGGCTGTTAAATATTTTCATCTGCTCGATAAGTTAAAAGTGTGTCTTATGACCACCAGATAGCATTTATCTGCCGGATAAAATGTATTTATTATCCATCACTTTTTTATCAGGAGTTTTAAGTGCCTGATAACTTTTATCTGAAAGTTAAAATTTGCGTTGCCAGAGTGATGTTGTTTTTCGTGAGGTTTCTTCACCTATCAAAATCTTGGTTCGCGTGTTTAGTAAGCACAGGCCCAGGTTCTAACTATATATAGAGTTTGAGCATTTAATCAACACTTTTACAAAAATTGACAAGCTATTTGTAGAGTTATATAAGAACATTATTTAAATGTGAGTACGATAAATGAAATTTTGTAAACGTTGTACCCAACTATTGCCTACATTTTGGCATACACAGAAATTAATACTTGCCAAATTAGTTTCTGCACCCACCTAACAACATCCGTTTCCTCGCACTCGTTTAGCCACAATTATTTAACAAATGTTGAGAATTGCCACCACTTGCTAGGTTGTAGTGGTAATAGTAGGGTTAATACACATGTGCATATCAGTAAAAACAGTACCAACCTTGCGTTCTCTGCATAAAAATATATTTATCCAAAAGATAAATTCAGTTCATAATATGCATAAATTATTAACTTGGCTGATAAACCTTAATTTGGCCACTAACTTTAAACTTTCGATAGCAATATTCATCCGGTAGTCATAAGACCGGCCCTTAGTGATAAAATACAAAAGTGAATTATCTTAGCCCATTATTATGTATAAGATAAAAGACATATAGTGATTGGTCACTTCCAAAATTTAAAGTTACCTAATTTTAGTTTTTATTGTTTTTAGCTTGGTGCAATATGTGGTAATTAAATTTGTTATCAGGTTTGCCCAGTAAACATGAACATCAAAAAGAATTTGTGATGAAAATAAAGAACAATTTTGATCAAATTTGTTCATTTCATTGTATGTATATATTTAAATTCCTTTATACTTATATAAACAAAATAGAGATTAGGAAGGAAGAGTTTAGAGGAAATACACCCACATTTGTGTAGAGAGGTCATGAGAGCCCTTTTAAGGAAAACCAACCTCAGAACACTGGACCCAAGACTCAAAATTCTGACCTTGTCACCGGCAAACTGGACTAGAAGGGTTTTGACGTTTAGTCCACGTACTCACTGATGCAGTTATACACAAAGTTAGATGTATCATCTAGATTCTCATATTGGATGTCAGCTTATGTTTTTTTTACTACTTTAAAAAAATAGAGATTAAAATAAACTTGCATCCATGTTGAATAGTGGTAATTAATATGCAGACGTTTAACTAAGAGGCTTGAGTAAGCCCACTAATCACAAACAAAAATGTATTTAGGACACCACGTTAACACAAAACCCCATGAATAACATAAAATTATCTAGTAATTAGTTAAACCCACTTTGAAAATCGGTACATAATAGGTACTCCCAGGGAATAAACCATATTCCCTTGTGCCAGCATTCAGCCTACTAAATCTTAAAAATGAGTTTTAAAACAAACTAAACTATACTTTGATAACCAATTCAATTACTTAAATCGGTTTATCATGTAGGTAAACAGTTAAATCGTTGTATGTTTGTAGTATGGGAGTTGTGATATTAAAAGATTGTGGAAAATATTTAAAAAAAAAACTAGTCTGTGTGGTGAATATTAGTATGCATTCCCTTTATACTTGCAAAAATGTTTTAGTAAAGAAAGATAAACGATTCAACTCCATAGCTCAGTTGGTAATGATTCTGCCTACTGATGTAGATTCCTGGGTTAAATTCCTACTAAGGCATTATTAATAAGGATTCCCCCAGCTGTTAGCATACCAGCTGTTAGCATACCAGCATGTTAGTAAAATGGGAGAAGAAAGGTTTTGTCGATAATCTTCAACTCTGGTTGTGAAGTCAAATCATTGTAAATATTGAGAGAACAAGTTTGTTACCTGCAAAGCTAGATCCAATAATAGCCCATCAAGTCACCTTCCATGACACTAAATAATACTACAAATTATAGTTACAAATGGGTCAAATAATGCTTTTAAGGTGGGGATGTAGTGTATCCGAGAAAAGTTCACTTTTTTTTTCAGTGGTCATATCAAAACTTTTTTTGTCAAAATAAATCAAATATTGCTTTAGTACAGAGTTTAGTTTTCTTCCCATGATGAGCTCAGCAGTTTAATACCTGTCATGGGTATCCTGGAATTTAATGACGACTTTTCCTCTTCATTTAAAAAGTTTGTTAGATAATGTTAGATAATATGCTCTTGAGAAATATCCATCAAATGTTGAAGTCATCAAGTGAAGAAAATTAAACTATCTCTATACTGATGCAATATTTGATTTATTTTGTCAAACTTTTTTTTTTTGCTATAAAAACTGTAAAAACATTTTTCTTCGTGTTCCCTACACCCCCGCCTTAAATTTGAATTTACATTTTGAAGTAACATTTTTAATGCAAAGGCTTTTGAAAGTTTTTTTTCTTCTCTAATTTAAGAACTAAATGCTGTACAAATAATTACAAACTTTTAAATTTCAGTGATCCGCGTGAGGATTAAATGAAAAGTTTAACTAGCCTAGTTCAGTGGAAAGGGGGTGGTCAGGATTCTAATCCTTACCAAGTGTATCGAGGATGGTTTTTGCTAGATATTTTTTACATTTTCCTTTAAAGAGCAAAAGTGGATACATTTCCTATAAATTTGACCTTCCTCATCTCTATTTCCTTACCTCTTCAATGAAAAAAGGGATAACAAAAATAAGTTTTGATGATGAAAAAACACTGATTGTGAGATCAGATTAAGATATCGCACACTAATAAATTTAGTTTGGGCAACTTTAAATTTAAGCTAAATTTTCTTGTTGGCATATAAACGGGTAGTAAACCATTGTGATAAAAAAATCTAATTAAAATAGACCTGCTTTTTAAATGCAAAATTATTATTTTTAAATACAGCTTAAAAAAATATTTTTGGGTACTACAATGCATCTACCGGTTCGAGCTACACACACTTTTAAATTAATGGGATTGAGATGAGGAATAAAGATGATTTTATGTGAATGAAATTATTTCAGAAAAAACCCTCTTCTATACAATCGGCTGAAATGTGGACCCTGACCTCCCTTTCACTGGTAGACCAAACTAGAAAATCTTGACGTTTAGTCTGTGTGCCCACCAAGTGGGTTTTAAAACCAAACATTTACCATGTACTAGATTAGATTTCATTCTTAATAGCCATGTCACATTTCGTAATACTTTTTAATAACATAATAGAAGATAAAACATTTCATACACAGATTTATCATATTTATTTTATCATTTTACTTTTACAAAACCCCAAAATCCAGAAAAAATGTTATGGTTAAATAAAGGAAATAATTAACTAAGTAAAAATTCACACTCTCAAAGCTGTGGTAGTTATTTAAAAGAATATAGTCACACATAAATTTGAGCTAAATGCATGAGCATTAAATAATGTCTTAATTTAAGGCTAAAGATCTAAATTAATTTATTGAATCCAAACTTGTAGTCAGGAAAAAGAGAAGATAAGGATTTTTTAAGCAAACAATAAACAATTTAAGTGATATTCAAATTTCCTTTTAAAAGAAGGGGGTTTAATTGTATGATTTATGGGCTCATAACAAATTACACTTATCCGAGGACATATAAAGTAGGCGAATTTTAGTAAAATATTGCAGCATTCATTTAAAAAGTGGGAAAACCAGTGAAAATTTAATGTGGAAAACCACTCTGCATGTAGCTGAGCTTCAAATTGGACAAAACTAGTTGGGTAGTGATGCATCACTCGTGAGTGAGTCATTCAAATTGAACAAATCTTGAACGAGAGTTGTGAACGAAGATACATTGACCAATAAGCCAACACTTTTTACTACACATTTCTATTATTACTTGTAAAAAATAAATGTATGCTTGTCAGTTGTACATTTAAATCAAGAACTTATATCAATGAAATTAAATAGACCTATTAACATAAATATTAGGCCCTATCGCAATGATGCATCATGGACCACTCCCCTTTCCCCCCTGATCATTACTTTGTGTTCATGTGACACTTTACGGGAGACATGGTAATTTTTCTTTACATCTATTATTTTCACTCATACGCTATCATTATATCTGCCTACTTGCTTTGAGTTTTCATTCAATATTTAGTTTGATTTATCTAATCTTGGCTATCCACAAATCACTTCTGCACTATTTTCAATCATCCATCTTCACTGAGCTTACAGAGTTGTCATCATTCACTACTCTTTTCTTTTTTTTGCTCTCGTTCATTCGTTCTAGAAAGAGTCAGGAGTGTTTGTCATTCACAGCTCTTCTGTTGTTCTTAGTTTGTTACTAAGAAAAAATAAAATATAGATGTTTACTACCATTACTACAGTAGCTTCATAGCTTTTTTGGTGCTGACTGACATCTCACAACTGACTTCAGACAGTCAACATTTAGGTATATACCTAAATTGACTGTCAGAAGTGACAGCTGCTAAACACATGTTTTGCAGATCATTTGGTTCGGCGTAGGGATACATAATTTGGTCTGGTAACTTTTCAAAGCTGTGAGCTGTCAGTCAGCACCAAAGAAACCGTAGGGATACATAATTTGGTCTGGTAACTTTTCAAAGCTGTGAGCTGTCAGTCAGCCCCAAAGAAGCCATGGGGCTACTGTAGATTGTAGCACTCCCTACAATATTAAACTATATTTCTTAACATCAACAGACATAATTCTGTGCTTTAGTCATTAAAGGCTATATACTAAGGTTACTTATTATAAATAATATGCATAAGTAATAAAATTAAAGAATCAAATACAATAAGCTTCGGATAAAGTGCACATATATCCTAATTCGTTCATAAGTTGAAAGGGAAGGGACAGATTTGCACAATAAGAACGGACATTGTGAGAACTAGTTAGCGGTCGCTTGCTCATCAAGTTACGGAGGGGGAGGGGTGAAGGGATTGAGAGCGGGCCAGCCATGTGGTGAACAATATGACTCATTTGAACGACTCTATTGAGTGAGCGAGCTTATGTGATCTAACTTGCATCAACAAGCTGGTTCGGCCCATCGCTATAGTTAGGCTTGCTGAGGTTAGAGAAAACCGACCAATTTGTGTGTGTGTGGAAATTAGATTATAAATATTGTAACATTAACGTGTCCAAGTGTTTTGTGAAGCTTTAAATGCATTGTATACTTTAGAAAAAATAATAAAAGCATGGTCTGCAATAAATAAAAATATCTACTCTATCCAATGAAATTGAATGAACAATCGCTGGATATAATTTAACGCTAAATAAAATTATTGGATTTCGTTAAATAAAATGTTTGATTTCAGTATTATAGATCAGCCAATAAATGGCATGTTTTGGCTGAAAATGGTAAAAAAAAAAAACTACTCGAACTTCAATGGTAAGGCTAAATTTTAAATATTTGCCTTTGGTGGACGGGAAATAATTTATTTTTCTCGACTGAAACCTTTTATTAATTAATAATTACTTATCTATGCCATTAGTAGCTCAAAAGTTCATTGTTGTACTAAAAAAATATGCCACCTAACTTTATCTTGAGCTGGTTCAATTTGCTATACGAATATTAAGAAAAAAATTAAAATAGTGCAGTTGGTACTATTTTTTCTGGCAATTTCATGAAAAGAACAATATCGTCTGCTATTAAATAAAAATGTGTATAGTTTGGATATCATTCTCATTAAAATCAAAATAAGTAACCATTATTTGCATATAGAAGGTTATGTAATCAATTTAGCAAATTATTAAATTTGTTCCATTTCGCGCAAGTATAATACAGTCAAAACTGATAACAGTGAACTTTTAGAATCTGTTGCTATTAATTTTAATATGCTAAGTTAAAGTTCATGAATACACATCTCGCGATATTTCGGTGTCCCTAGTAATTTGCACTTGGGGCAATACTTATAGTAAGCCCCACGTCGCTTGTATGGTATGAGATTTAACACAGTACAAGGACTAAATTCTGTTTTAAATGGATTTTTGTTGTTGTGAGCTAAGTGTTATATAGCCTATTTAAGAATAAAGAATAGAGCCCACGTTTGCTTAGAATGAGGTTAGAGCAACAATACAGGAAAAGCCACGTTGAATTCAGCAAACCAAACTTGAGTCTGGGTCTCCTGTGTCAAGCTCAAGTGCGCAAACCAGTATACCAACCTCTCCAGTCTAAAGAGTTTCTCTGATAGCCAATTTTTCATTGGAGTATAATTTTAAGACTTTGGCCAAAGTTAATAAAAGTAAGGCTATACAACATTAATAATAAAAATAGTTTAGTGGATAATAAAGTGTTCAACTTATTGAGCCATTTATTCCTCAAGTTTTCTCCTCTATCATGGACGACAGTAAAAAAATTTATAGATCAGTTTTAAAATTATATATAAACATATACATAAAACAATAAGTTAATATTCAGCTTGTTTGTGATTAAATATATTTTCAATTAGTTTTAATAGGTTTTCCTATTAAGATTATTAGGATTCTTATTGAAAACCAGTCCATGCACTCTTTTAAAATAATTAAATGTTGTTTCTATTTTCATTTGTGTTCGTCAAAACCCCATTCCCAATAAATAACTCAACTTTGAGACTAAAAAATCTAAAGATAATCAAATTAAGTAATGGCAAGTATTATCAAATGAGCTTGTCATCAGAGCCATTAGTACAGATGAGATCATTCAAAAACAAGAACAAGTTTTTCTTTTTTTGCTTTACCAAGATACTCACTTTGTTCTGACATTAATTATGCCCCTTGATAAAATATTGCAAATATTGGACCTAACAAATATAGTTATTAATTATTTTATAGGCTTTCTTTAGCACCACATCTTACTACCCGTTAAGAGTTAAATGTATATATACTAATTACACTAATGTATTAGGGATGATAAAGGTTTCACCATTTGTGTGGAGGGAGAGTGGAAAACCACCTTCAGTACACCAATTGTGATTCGAACCCCAATCTCCCCATCATCAGCAGAGCAGTCCTTTGTGTCCAAGGCGGGTAATTTATAAGTGTAGGGTTATTTTGTGCCAGAGAGCATACATGATGTATTTGAGAGTTCAGAGTTACCACACATCTGTCAAGTTCTAAGCGTTCTAAGATTTTTTTGAACAGAGTATACACAAAGTAAAATTGATTATTTTACCACACTGATATGTGGTACTTAAAACATGACTATTACAACTTACATAACACATTTATTTACAAATGTGAGTTTGTTTTTTATTATGATAAAATATCTGAAGTAGAAAAAGAAAACTGATCACTTACTTGGTATGATAAAAAGTTACATAGTTACCGCACCTCCTGGTACTCACCCTCACTATTGTGCGATTGTCGTGTTGGTACGATGGTCTGAGCAGTGGTGATTTACACGAGTTGTCATCTTGTGATTGCAATGGCTTTGGCACCACTGTCCATGTACATGGTAGTATATTTAACAGAGCATGTTAATATTTTTCGATCTTTGAAAATTTTAATTTCTATAGGTATAGTTTTTTTTTGCACGTCATATTAAATTCCTTTTAAAAAAAGACTAATATGTTTTTTACTATCCATATCAGTCTCTCTTTATGTTTCCATATAAGATTCAGTAAGAACAACATGACTATCCCATACAAATAAGACCCATTAAAAAAATACCAAAAGTAAGCTATTAGTTAGCAGATAAACCAATGGAAAACACTTTTCTTCATTTAGTGAACCACCAGATTGACAATAAAGAACAACTTTAATGTAGGCTAGATATTAAAATATTATGAAACAATGAACCATTCACCAAATGGAACATTGCTTAGTTTTTAATTTGCAAGAAGAAGTTTGCAAAATAATGTTATAGACCTGTTTAATTCAAGAACATTATTATTGAAAAATAATAAGGCCTTTGTTAAAATATCTGAATAAATTAAAAATCTCAGTTATTGAAAGTTAAGAACATGTTTTCAAATCCATGCTTTCTGTAATCTATTGGTAAAAACTAGACAAGTCACCAGAAATAAAACTAGGTTTGATGAAGATCCTTAAACTTATAAACGACTTGGTTGATAGTCTTACATCATATTGTAGATCAGAACTAAAACAAAATTAGATTATTGAAAAACATTTTTAATAGTTTAATAAGGAACATTTATGATTATTTATAACAGAATTCAATTTTCAGTAAAATTGTACAAATTGTGTTAATTTAACATGAAAGACATAGATATTTGTTGTGTGTAATAAATAAACATTCTCTTAACTAGGCCTATAATAACAAACACGAGTTTAGTAACTATTCTACTTTTAATAATAAATGAACATTCTCTTAACTAGGCCTATAATAACAAACACGAGTTTAGTAACTATTCTACTTTTAGATTTATGAAGCAACTTCTCTGATGACGTCACCAAAGCGGCTTGCGCGTCTTTGTTAGTTCCGGTTTTTATCTCGTGTGGCGAGCATGTGCTCTTTGTTCTTTAATTGCTTATTGTTCTTTCATAAATAAAACTAATAATATTTAATGTAATGTGAAAATTATGTAGACACTATAATTTGATTCATATATGAAAAAATTGGTAATAATGATTACAAGTTATGAGATATTAAAATAAAAAATTTGATAGAAATCATCAAAATTATAACAAACATCAAAAAAGTTCAATAGATTTTAGAAATTTTTAGTAGACTTTTGAGTAAAATTACATTAAAACTGTGTTTGTTTAGCAAGGATGATGCAATCATGCATACATTACATGTCTTTGTAGTATATTGAGAATTTAAACAAAATTATTTGTAAGAATTGAGAAAATACAACATATAAAAATATGTAAAAATTGAATTTTCAAAGATTACAAGGAACAGGAAATTATAGATAAGAAAAATTCAATTTTTACATATTTTTTATATTTTGTATTTTCTCAATTCTCACAAATAATTTGGTTTAAATTCTCAATATACTACAAAGACATGTAATTTATGCACGATCACATCATCTTTGGTTAACAACACAAAGTTTTAATGTAATTTGACTCTAAAGTCTACATTTTTAAAAATGTATTAAGCTTTTTAGATGTTTGTTATAGTTTCAATGATTTACACCAATTTTTTATTATTATAATATTTCATAACTTTTAATCATTATTACCAATTTTTCATACATGAATCAAATTATAGTGTCTACATAATTTTCACATTACATTAAATATCTATGTCTTTCATGTTAAATTAACACAATTTGTACAATTTTACTGAAAATTGAATTCTGTTATAAATAAAATTAGATGAATTAAAAAACTGCAATGTGTGTCATGTAAGCTAAAATTATGCCTTGTTTGGAAAAACAATCGAGTATAATTCGATAACCTTGCCTAATAAGATATCAACATCTTGGTCAACGAAATAATAGTTTTATATTGTTTCTAGAAAAATATTTGTAAGGTAAAAGTTTAAACCCTGGTTTACGTGTGAATTGCCTTATCTGATAGCATTGCTGTGGAGTCTGCATCAGTGAGTTGGAAGCAGTTTAGGATGGAGTCGGAAAAAATGTACCGACACCGGCTCCAAGATAAAAACTTAAAATAGTATAACAATATATGATAAATATATAATTTTAATTTTATATTTGTAATTTTTATGGACTAATAAGTATTTGTAATTTTGAATGACAAATTTATTAAAATATAAATTCACAATGCCAAAGAATCTTCTGATGAAGTTATCTGTATTTGAGTATTTACTGCAGTAAATTTATTATTATTATTATTACCCCGTCTTACTACCCGTTCGGGTTATACGCACTTACGCTAATGTGTAATGGTAGGGTGATTGTGAGATGAAATGAAGGACCTACAGTTTAACGTGGGATCCGAACCACGGTGGAGGCCTGGCATTCCCCACATTCACAAGTTGTGATTAATACAC
>CABFOW010005196.1:18829-38032 GCA_902141385.1 Timema californicum
AAAAAAAAAAACCATATACGTGATAGGACATATGTGTGTATGTGTGTGTGTGTGTGCGCATGTATGTAGAAGACACATACCTAACTACGATCCAATTTGCATCCGTTTGTGAAATAAAAGATACATTTTTTGAATAAAAATAAAAACTCAAGAAAGCTCATATAATAGCAATGTTATTTGTGGATAATGTCCAGGTGTTATTTAAATACAGCCGTGTACATTTAGTAGGAAAGATAACTTAGTTCTCTTTGGTTTAGAGAGAAAATAACGAAAGTGTTGAAGAGCGATTACTTGGTTTGGTTGTAGTAATTTAACATAATACAGTAGAGAGGTTTTAAAAAAAAAATGCCAACAAAAGGCCTTTTCAATTAAAAAGAATTACATTTATACACTACGTATCGATTTGTACGCATGCCGCAAACAAAGACACCATATGTGTAAGAGCTAAGTTTCAACCGACTACCTTTTTCAAAGGGACTTCACGTTTAACTATCACATAAATGCACACTGATATTTCTAGGGTATATTTGCAAGGATTTAAACTTTTAATTATTTTTTTTTTACATCCTCAGCTTAAAGATATTTTATTTTTAATTCTCAGCAGACATGACTCGGTTGGAACAATAAAATACCTTATTCTAAGCTTAATCTCGGCTAGCTCTACTATTTTGGAACTTTGTTGGCCAGCTTGACACTTGAATAGAGCCTTATTAACATTAGCAGACTCTGTATGAACTCTTCAATGCAATAAACTGGGACAACAAATGACTGTTAACATTAAGAGAGTATTATACAGGGTGGACACTTGTGAGGGGTAATGTGAGTCTGTGAGGGGTAATGTTAGTCTGTGAAGGGTAATGTTATCCTGTGAGGGGTAATGTTATCTTGTGAACGGTAATGTTATCCTGTGAAGGGTAATGTTATCTTGTGAAGGGTAATGTTATCTTGTAAAGGGTAATGTTATCTTGTGAAGGGTAATGTCAGTCTGTAAAGGGTAATGTTATCCTGGGAGGTGATGTAATGTTTGAAAGCTAGTGAAATTGTACAGGATGGTAACCAGATGTCAAGAGAATACTTGACAGAGGTCAATGGCTCGTCTCACCCAAGGATAAAACAGTTGCAATGCCGGGCCACAGATTTGGCCACTGTATTGTCACAATCAGGACCGATGTTCTCGTTCATTCTCCCCACACATAAAAAAACAACATTAATAAAGTATAGACGTGGGGTGGATGGGGGGAACCTAGTCGATATCTCCGAGGGAACAGTAACAGACATTTCTAGTCTCATGCGCGGTTTCCGTCGTGTCCCAACCCAACCTTGGCGACAGCCTCCACAAACAGACAAACACTTTATTTTATCTTTGAACGTTTCTTGCGGCTGTTGTCTCTCGGGATCAAGCGTGTAGTGAGCGTTCATTCACTGTGCGCTGTTGTTATTGTTGAATGATGCACGAGTGGTACTCGGGAGTTTGAGGTTTACAATGTTGGTACTAGCTTTAGTTTCTAAAATAAACCAATTTCAACAACAACAACAAAACTTAGATTGTAACCAAATTGTTAATTACCGTACTGCCATTGTCAATTGCTAAGACTGTTTGTTCATCCAAATATGTACGATTGCTTATTTGTTTGTTAAAAAAAAAATGAGTGCATATAGATACGAAAAAAAAAATCAACTCTATATAAAAGGCAATTTAATTTCAAACATAATAAGGTTAAGTTGTACCAGCACGAAGCCCGGCAAATATTATTTTTTAACCATTTTGTTTCTTTAAAGCGGACCTTGTATTCATTGCTGTGGTTACACGTTACCCAATTTAATAAACTTACCTTGGTAATTAGAGAGCCCAATGATCGGCTTGGACGATTTCTACTTGTAAGCTACATATGGTACGAGTAACACCACGCATGTGAGTACAAGTATGTGTGATGTGCTGGATGCATTGTATTCCATCTCTCCCACGAGTTTTGGGCGTCTCTTTTGATTCGTCAGATCCTCCAGACAATCTTTACTAATTAACTTTAAAGAAAACAATTACAGCATCTAATTTTCTAACTAACATGACGATAAACTTTTATATATATATAATGCATTTTATTTCATAGGAAAATATTTGGTACAAAAGGGAATGATGATACTGGTGATTGGAGGAGGTTACATAATGAGTTACATACCCTGTACTTCTCACAAGACACTGTTAGGATAGTCAAGTGCAGATTAAGGTGGGCAGGACATGCAGCGCGAATGGGAGAATCTAGAATCGTTTTCAGGGTATCGACTGGTAGACCCGGTGGGAAGACCTAGACGCAGATGGGAGGATAACAGTTCTTAGAATGGACCTGAAATTGATATCGTGTAATGAGGTGGACTGGAGAGAACTAGCTCAAGATAAAGAGAGGTGACGTTCTTTCGTCAAGTGCCGCATCGAGTTCCTGATGGCAAAAAAATTGAGTAAGTAATTTTATCTTTGCTTCCTTTTGTTTAAGTTTTGATTGACAGTCAATTACAAAATGTCAATCGAATTATGTAGACCATATTTAATGACTTAAATTCATGACATGAAGGGATCATAAAATTTCACCAGAAAAAAAACTATATATTTTAGCATGGCGTCTAACTATCCATTCAGGTTATAAAATGCTTAGTTATTAGCAACAAGGAAGGTTGAATTTAGAGGAAGGATACCTGTATTTGTGTGGAAGGAGAGTGGAAAACCATTTTAGGAAAACCCACTCTCAGTACACCCGACCAAGATTTGAACTTCGATCTCCCCGTCATCGGCAGTCTATTAGTTTGTGTGAGTAGTACGTTAGACAACGCAGCCACATAAGCAGGTTGTACTAATACTAACACAAGTTTAGCGCACAATAGGTTGTCTCCAAACACACGTTATCTAAAAGTTTCTGACGCAGTTGCGCCAACAGGTTCCTATCTAAATATCGACGGAAAATCTGTTGGTGGCAGAAAATAAATAAAATATATACATTTGTATGAAATTAAAACAATATATTTACCATATATTACTATAATATTATAAAGTTTTATTTTGAGACTGGAGTTGGTACATTTTTAGAGACTCAAACTCCGACCAAAAATGCTTACGATTCAGACTGTACGGCCCTGATACCACCCTAAGTCAAAAACCCCAAGCATAACCATAAACACTCCAAACAACAATCACCTGTGGATCTGATGGATGTTAAGAAACGCTCGGAACTCCTGTTTGTGTTTGAAATGAAGATTATTAAAATTGTGGCAAAGTAAAAAAAAAAAAGAAAAAAACCTAACACCATTGAAAACTCAGACCCTAGTGTTTCTAAGATTATTTTTTCGTCGCATACAAATACTGTTTGTTTTTTTATTTGCTAAAACAGGGATTCTATTATACCCGTTATCTTGGCGAGTAAAGAGTCGGATTGAGAAATACTCCAATAAAATGTTCTGTTATTGGTATGTTTTTTTTTATTTTCAGGTGCGAATTTGTACATGAAAATGTTGGGGGGGGAAAATACCTTGTAAATAAAAGTAATATTCAGTCTTTTATAAACTGTGTTAATTTTTTTTAGAATTAGGGGTGTGTGTAGGCATTTTTTTACTTCGAGTCGAGATTGAATGGATTTTTTTTTTCAAATTCAAGTAATATAGAGAAATATTTGTACAAATTGAATTTATGTAATAGATCCACGTATAAATAAGAAAAAACTCTTTTTTTTTTTAGAATTAAATTATTTTGAAGAAATTTATAATCACACAAATTCAAATTATTAAATAAATTAAATATAATTTTACAATATTTTTTTTAACTAGAGAAATGGAAATATTGAACGACTCTATTCGATATGAAATTATATCTTAAAAGTGAATAAAATTATTAAAACGAGAAATTTTCGAGAAAAGGATTCAAAAATTCTGAGTACTCAGATATTATAAGTTTTGTAAAAATCTTCTAGTCTAGTTCAAGCAGCTATTATTAAAACTCGACTCGAACTTGAATTTTTGAGTACTTGCACGCCCCTAATGAGAATTTTTAACACCAACCTTATCACCTCTAATCTCTGGGACTCACACCGCAACTCCCTGTGAGTGAGTTGTCACCTCACTTTTGGTCACATCCTTCTAGGGGTCTGAGAGCTTTTTATAAAGCTCTCGAGCATCGAATCACTCTCGAATTTGGGTAAAACAAATATATAATTTTAAAACATATTTAGGTTAACCACTTGCCTGTTGGGTTTTTATTTTTATTTTCTCTGCATGTCAGTTTATTTTTTATTTTTTGGACACATCTATTATGTAAAAAATAGTTTTTACACTTAGTTACAATAATCTTCACTAGTGAGTGGTATGCTAGCGACATCTATTGACTAAAAAAGAAGTGTTATGTGGATAAAGTGGGAAAAACATGGCCAAATTGAGACCAGAACGTAAAAGATTATATTGCCCGCGTTAGACACGGACAAGTCAGGCAAGCTAATAAAAACAAATATGTAATAATAATATTTTGATTTGTTTTAATGAAATAAGGGACAGATATGTGAAATAAAATATGTTTTAAACTTATTTTTAAATAACTAAAAAAAAAAGTCTAGCCATATTAAATTATAGAATTAACTTTTAAATATACTGTAATAGTAGCAAAAACATTAATGTTGATACAATTCAACATTGTCTAGAGAGAAGTTAGGAGCATCAATGATTTTTTTAAGATGTACATAGTACACTCTTGCCTTAAGCTCTACTTGATACTGTGACCTAACCTTCATGACATCAAACAGTTGGATAACAATCCGTTTAGTTGACATTATTGAACCATCTTGTCAGACACATTGGCTCAGTCGATAGATTGTCTGCCTGGTGAGCTAAAGGTCCCAGGCTCGATTCCTGGCATGGTCGAAAATTTATTATTGAGGAAAATATGAATTTACCCTTTCAAATTGATAAATTAACTGCTGGGGACTGGATGTTATGCCCGTCCTCGTCTTAAGATAGATTATATTTATAAGGCCTATGAAACTATGACAGGTCTAGCCTAGCCCAGTCCACAGTCTGGAAACAGTAACGGACGAAAAGTAAATCGATTCATCTTATATACATGTCCCCTTGTTTGTTCTTCCCCGTAATCTGCGACTAAGCTTCTTAGGGTGTGTCGGTGATCCCCTCTTTCGGTCTTCCTTCCAAGACTGGGTCTGTCCGTTCTAGTCTAGTCGAAGACTCTGATAGGTTTGTCGTAGTAACGGCGACCGACCGGACTTTCTCGTCGATTACAAACGATGTCTCACAATAAATACACCTGGGGTTGTCTTCACCATCCACCCCTGTAACACAACGTTATTAACGAGCCGGTGGTTAGTTCGGGGTGCGCTCTGAGCCGAGAATGACCCGTTAACATTTAAAATTAATTTAATAAACGAAAATAAAAGGGTGTTTGGATGTATTATTATTATTATTATTATTATTATTATTATTATTATTATTATTATTATTATTATTATTATTATTATTATTAGCACCGCGTCTTACTACCCGTTTGGGTTATACGCACTTACGCTAATGTGTAATGGTAGGGTGATTGTGAGATGAAATGGAGGACCTACAGTTTAACGTGGAATCCGAACCACGGTGGAGGCCTGGCATTCCCCACATTCACAAGATGTCTTGTCAGAGGTGAAGGAAGGGTTTGGTAATCAGATAAATCTGTGCCGGGACCGAGGATTGAACCCCGGACCTCCAGCACAGAAGTCCGAGACTTTACCTCAAAAGTGCCAGGTCACCTAAAAAAGTAATATACATATATATTTATATATTAGAGGTGTGCGAAACTTCGACTTGGCTTCAAAATAAATACAGTCAACTCTCGATTCTACGACCCCGGGAATAGCGTCCCTCTCGAAGTAACGACCCTTTTTTGGGGAACCGTGAAAAATGTGGGAAAAAAAGGTTGAAAAGTTTAAGGAAATCGGCTGTAAAATGTGTTTGTTGCATTTATTTGGGTCGCTGCACTGCAATTATCTTTGTGAGCGCTGTATTACTAGTAATTGGGGTGGGTCAAGTATAAAAAAAGACACCACCTCATCAATGCCAGCCAATATCACTTGACTCTGTCCACCCCCTCCCACAAGCAAGACAATGTTTCCCCGCGCGCGATTGCCGCTACATCACGCGCCAGGCTTGCTTTTGCCATTGTTATTTCGATTCTCGATTTGGTTACTAACTTGGTTTGATTTTGTGAACAATTTTTGACGACCCATGCTATTGTTCAACATTGTTATTTTGATTTGGTTACTTTTTGGTTGGATTTTGTGAACGATTTTTGATGACCCATGCTATTTTTATTTTATTTGATACGAACTTAGAATTTTGACGAAATGAGTGAAAGGAGTACCTTCTTCAAGAAATAGGTAGGTTTTATTTTATTTACTTTTCCGCGTATAGTCTAAAAATCCAATTTTTTCGTATGAAGGTCAGGGGTGGAACAAAATCTGTTAAAATTCCAATAACGACCCCTTCGAAATAACGACCCTTTTCCAGGGAACTGTGAAAGGTCGTAGAATCGAGAGTTGACTGTATCAGCTTCGACTTAGTTTCATAAAAAAAGTTCCGGCTTTGTCAATTACAATGCCAGTAAAATATATAAAGCTAAAATACTACTTTTATTGGTCAATTTTTGCCATTCTGAGCCGTTGTATACTTTACAAATTTATATCCACTAACAAAAAGTATCCGAGCTTTGATTCAGCTTTGAGAATATTTCTTATATTCACTTTGAATTGAAAAAGTGGACTTCGCACACCCCTTATTACACACAAATTGCGATGCATACGTACCGACATCCGATAGCGCCACTTCACTGCAGATGGTACAGACCATGTATGGTACGACGCTACACTGGCGCATGGTCAGGGAGCAGCGGGGTAACAGATGTCCCGCCGGACAACTGGTATGGCGGTGGCTCTCCACCGGGCACCGTAGTCGGGGGGTTAAGGGAGATAGCTCGTATTTTAGAGGAGATGTAACCGCATTTGAATGAAGGGGACGTGGAAAACTATCCAGGGAAAACTATCCTCTGTACATCCTGCTGGAATTGGAACCCCGACCTCCCCAAAACTGGCAAACTATATTGCATGACCACCAATGTAGGTCTATAATTGCTATTTGATGCTCTGTATTTAAAATAATTAGTTTATATTTAATTATAGTCGTAAGAAGGTACAATAGACAATATGTCGTTTACAATGAAAAGAACATAGTTCATTCTTTACACTGCCGCCAATGGACAGAGAGGTAATGGCTGCCTCTTGAAGAAACTCGATGGTTACTTCCCAATCCCCCGACCTAGGTTTCATTCTATCGGAACACGCCAGGGAGGAAAGCGAGACGCGCAACGCAACTTCCAAAAAGAGAAAACAAAAAATAAACAAGAGGGAGAGAAAGGAAATGTATAAGGAATCAAACGACACCGAGATATAAAAATGAAAAAGGAAATATGGATTCCGGTTAGTTTTTTTTATATTCATTAACGATCATCAATATCAACCTAAATGACTCAAAGTCACTCAAAGTTGTCAATTTTGCTATAAGATCCCAATAAACTTTTTAAAAAATAATTTGATATTCATTTTAACAAAAAAGTAGGATTTTCTAAAAAACGCGTCTCCTAAAAGAAATGTTGGTGTCTTCTTACATAAGATAACCCTTCTATCGGATCACAAACGGCTAGAAGTTTTACAGTATTACAGATCAATAAACATACAGGCTACTCAACAACCCAGGATATCAAGTAAATTAATTAACTATTATTATAGTGACATTTAATATCGAGCGCTTAAGGTCCAGAGCTGGCGTTGGTTTGCGGGGTTACACGTCGCTAGCGTACTCGGGTCGTGGACACTGGGGACTGATTAGAGGGGGAGGGAAGAAAGAGTTGTCGTAGGAGGTGTAGTTCACGGAGGAGGGAGCGGGTTTGGGGGAGTTAGGGGTTGGCTGGGGTTTGTGGGTCTTGTTCTTTCCGCCGGAAGTGTCGCGGCGGGTGCGTTTGGGCATCACATTTCCGAGAGGGGGGTAAGAGGTGAGGAGTGAGAGAGTTGGACACGAGGAGCAGCCGGAGCGCTAACTCTAACTCGTGGGGCGGGGAGCGAGGAGCAGCGGAAGCGCTAACTCTAACTCGTGGGGCGGGGAGCGAGGAGCAGCGGAAGCGCTAACTCTAACTCGTGGGGTGGGGAGCGAGGAGCAGCGGAAGCGCTAACTCTAACTCGTGGGGTGGGGAGCGAGGAGCAGCGTAAGCGCTAGCTCGTAGATAAGATAAACTAAAGGGTATGAGAACATGTACAAACGAAGTCGTAGACGTTTGCCTGAAAGTGTAGGCCGTCGTAAAGGATATCTCCCCGACAGATGTGACAGAACTCTTCCTGCGTTTCTCCGGGAACCTGCGGTAGTCCGAGTGTCCTCTCGATCAGTGCCGACATCTTTACCCCCGTAAGGTCCCGTCTCGCCGCAGAACCCCGCAGCCACAGTCGAGACAAACCCAAACTATCCAGATCAGAGGGGGACAGAGGCAGGCCGGAACGCCATCTGTCGACCAACTGGCCGATACGTCCGCACAGATACATGACAAACACATGAAGCTGCATCTGCCTCAGCCGACATCTCTGACAAGACCAACACAGAACACAGTTTGTATACAACCCCTGTCATTGTTTGACCTGATCTCATTTCCCACTTTACACTAGTGATGGGTCGCTCGTGAGCGAGTCATTCAAATTGAACGACTCTTGAACGAGAGCTGTGAATGAATGAGACTCGCTTTGCGAGCGAGTCATTCACGCCACCATTACTCACGACTTTTTCGCTCTCGTACATCCGCTCTGGCAAGAGTCAGGAGTGTTTGTCATTCACGACTCTTCTGTCGTTCTTCGTTTGCTACTAAGAAAAAAATCAACTATAAATGCTTACTATCGTTACTAGATAGCAGCACTGCCTACAATATTAAACTAACAATTTTTCTTAACATCACTTGGACACAATTCTGTGAATTAGACACTAAAGGTTACATGCTAAGGTTAATTATTATAAGTAATATGAGTAAGTAATAGAATTAAAGAATCAAACACAATAGGATTCGGATAAATTACACATAAAACTTAATTCGTTCATAAGTTGAAAGGAAAGAGACAGATTTGCACGCTCGGAACAGGAATTGTGAGAACTAGCTAGCGCTCGCTCCTCAAGATTATGATTGGAAGGGGTGAAGGGATTGGGAGAGAGCCAGCCATGTGGTGAACAATATGACTCATATGAATGACTCTTTTGAGTGAGCGAGCTTATGCGAGCTAGCTCGCGTCAACGAGCTGGTTCGACCCATCACTACTTTACACTGCTGTCATTGGACAATCGCCACCACCCAATACCCCTACCTACGCTTCATTCTATCCAAACCCATCAGGAACGAATGTGAAATGTGCAAAGCAACTTCCTGATCGAGGAAACCAGAAAAAAACTAGGGATAAACTTGTTTTTTGTCTTTTATGTTTTACTTTTACATATTTGGATGTTTCTTTCCCATTTTTTTTTACTAATTTCCTTTTCCTACCTTTTGTGTTTTTTTATTTCTTCTTTTAGGAAGTTGTGTTGCGCATTTCACATTCCCTCCTGATGAGTTTTAATGGATGTCGGGGAGAATGGGCAGAAGTGATCGATTTTTTTTTTTCAATTCTTCAAAAGACAGCTATTACCTAAATGTCCAGTGGCAGCAGTGTAAAATGTGAACTGTGTTCTTCTTTTGATTGTAGAATTCATGTCATTTCCTTTAATATATTCTGATCCACATTTCCTGAGTCTTCTTCTAAATATAGCGTTACGTAAAGGAAATGATCTCGGTTTAAACCAAATATGTTTTGTGTCTCCCGCCGTACGAAGCGTTTGAAGCCGTTTTTCCTCACCATTAATTGTATCATATCCTTGTTCTCTGATGCGTCTGTCAACGATACAAACATCTTCAAAATAACAGCGGCCAGTCTCAGTTGATAGGCGCTGTATTTCTCAAGGTCGTCGTGATCTGTCGCAAACTCCAGACCTTGCACGAATCCATCAGAAATATTCTGCAGCCTGAAAGACGCAAACATCATAGCACAGGTACAAGCAGCTATATTAGTGTAACAAACAGTATGTCGGCTACACAGACAAATATATATTTTAAGGATGTCAGGTCTTACTCCTCAATACCCTTTATTTTTACTGGAATATATATATCTACACTATTATTATAAAGAGGAAATATTTGTTTGTTTTTTTGTTTGTAATGGATAAACTCAAAAAATTCTTTCACCGATATAAAGCTACATTATCAGCGAGTAACATAGGCTATATTTTATTTTGAAAATTTAATTTATTTAATTTATTCCTCATAAAAATGTCGATAGTCACTCATATTTTATGATAGTCTCTATGATGATTCTTCAATATGTGTGTTGAAAATAATGAAGGGGGAGGGGGGGGGGTTGAAGGGTCTAGTACATATATATATAAAATGCCATCGCATCTCACTATCCGTTTGAGTTATAGAGACATGTTTGGAATGAGGCAGATTGAATTTAAATGAAGTTTACCAGCATAGGGAGATTGGAAAAACATTTACCATCCTCGGCACCTCCGACTAGGATTCAAACCGGGCAGTCCAATCTATTACAAGAGTAATCTCTTATAACTAGGGACATGCAAGATTCGCATTTGCGATGAAGCAAATTTTTACACGAATAAAATGAATATAAGTTTTTTTAGTTTTTTTCACATATTATTTCTTTAGCATGATAAAGTGTGACGAGATGATAATGACCAGGGAGAGGATATGGCCTAGTAGAGCTGAGTGTTCTACAGGTGCGTATGAGATATATTATGAAGAAGAGAAGTGTCCTTGAAGCGTTGTGTACTTTGTACCCAGTGTCACACATGCAGGAGAAACAAGGACAGTGAATGTAATAGAGACAAGGAGAGCATGTTACCAGGAGAAACAAGGACAGGGAATGTAAGAGAGACAAGGAGAGCATGTTATCTGTCACCAGGGGACATAAGATAGTAGAGGAAGCAAGGGTGAGAGGGTATGAGGGGTTTTAGGAATTAAGGTATCTAACTCTAAATTTAAGGGTAGTTTATTGAAGGGCAAAAAGAGAGAAAAATCATTTCCTCAAAATTTGCTTTAACGATTTTGTTTAAATTTTATATCTAGATACTGTTTATTATTTTAAACAAGATGGCGATTCTAATTTTATCATGAAAATGAGTTTGAGGGTACTTTCTATAGGGGAAAATTTTCAATTTTCATCATTTTTCCTCAACTATTTAAGATATGAAATATATTATCACCAAAAGTTGTATTACTATTAAAGATAAAGAAAAATTATTTGAAATATATTTTTTTATAAAACATATAGTTTCTGAGCTATAAGTAAATATATAAACTCTTTTTAATCCAGGTATTTGAAAACGAATTTGATTCTTATGTTCTTTGGTGGATAGAGATGTTTCTCTTTTCTCAATTTTCCTGTAACAGCGTTCCTAGTTCCTAAGGACATAGAGTAAGTAACAGTGTATATTATTTAACTTATGATATTTGTTGTGGTATTTCTACAACAATGTAAAGACATATTATTTTGTTCAATAAATCTAACAAGTTTTTAGAAAATGCCCAATTTAAGATAAAAGCAGGAGAAAGTCTGTGTGGTGCATGTACCATTTTTTTCCCCCTTTTATATTTATTCTTTAAAATCAACTTCGCTCAAATACTTATGTCCCTGCCTCCATAAAAAAAATGTAGAATAGATAAAATGTATATTTTTATATTAAACTATTTAATTTTCTTACCACTTGACCGATTATGACTGGTCAAGGTTATTTTGGTTTCACTCAAATATTTTTTGATAGTGCTAGATATATTTGCATCGACCTCTGGCTCAAGCGAACTGGCTCTCTCTCGTTGTTGTGGCCGAGCCAGTGTTGGAGATGACCCTAGTTATATCCGAGGACCTTGTGTTTCTAAATGAGTGTACCTGACGGCCTCCACATGGTCCCAGTAGCGAGTGAGCTCCTCTGTGGGGTTGTCCCGCAGGAGAGTGAAGGAGTCCTTGCGATGCGGGAGCTTGAAGAAAGCTATCTGTCCCGGCTCCCGGCGTATGAGGTGGTCGTATACTTTACACAACCTGCGCGAGAGATACAGTTTAGTGGATCTAACGCAGATTCATAGTATTATTATTATTATTATTATTATTATTATTATTATTAGCACCGCGTCTTACTACCCGTTCGGGTTATACGCACTTACGCTAATGTGCAATGGTTGGGTGATTGTGAGATGAAATGGAGGACCTACAGTTTAACGTGGAATCCGAACCACGGTGGAGGCCTGGGCATCCCTCACATTTACAAGATGTCTTGTCAGAGGTGAAGGAAGGGTTTGGTAATCAGATAAATCTGTGCCGGGACCGAGGATTGAACCCCGGCCACCAGCACAGAAGTCTGACACCTTACCACTAGAACGCCAGGTCACCAAGACCACTGAAGAAGACCAGGCTTTAGTATCTAAGTTCAAGTGCAAGTACTAGTGCCTTAGTGTTCCTGGTGGGACACTTGTTTATAAATCCAAATTCAAGCGCAAGTGTTATCGACAAAAGGAATATGACCTGTAAGCTACGGCACAAAATGCCCAGTTGTGGGAGATGCCAAGTCCGATGGCCGCCCAGTGAGTCAAGTTCTTGTTGGTACCAAGTTGCCTGATGGACGTGGTCATCTCACCGGAACCAGTGGTATATACCGTGACCTCACTGAAACAGCCCGAGTGAGTGACCATCATCGCGACATTGTCACCCAGTGAGCAGACACCTGGAACACGATGAGTCAACACACCTTCTTTACATAGTTCAGTTCGGGGGTTACTTACCAAGCGCACAACTTAAAGACTAATTAAATTCTAGAAAGACCCAGGTCACCGAATCACACAGCGATTATTTAATCATTGTGAAAAATGAGCCCCCCGGTTTTCGCCAATAATAAGTGTTTCGCCCATGCTGGGAATCAAACTCAAGACCCTAAGTAAGCAACTGAGCTAGGGTAAAAGACAGTTTTCACTTTTCATTTGTTTAAAAAGTTGATAAAAATAATAAAGTAAACTAAAACTAACAATTATAAAGATTGTTTTAGTCAATCCCTTGTTACTAGGTCACACTCTCTAGGGGCCAGACGCTCTCTAGAGCTCACACTCTCTCTAGAGCTCACTTTTTCAATAAATACCTCCGCCAGACCGACCTGTGATGTTCAAGTTCCCGACTTGCTTGGCGGTGAAGGCGACCACAGCCCCCAAGTTGTCAAGCCTCAGAGCAACCAAGAATGTCCCCTTGGCCGCGAGGAACACCGCCCCCCGAGAGGATGGTAGTGTGGCAATATGCGACACGGTGATCCTGTCCGCATGGGGCCACACCTCGGCTCGGTGCTCGCACTCCAGACCTTCTCGACTGACCAACAACACATAACTCCTGATGCGCCCACTGCGGTCCCCGGCAAGCAGTACACCTGCACCGAGACACACCCCTCAAATAAACAATGTTTAATAGTAAGTTTACACACTTTGTTGGCCGAATAGTCTAAGGCATCACTCTTGCGATAGCTAGATTTCCGATGGTAGGGAGATAGCAGTTCGAATCTAGGTCGGTTGTTCTGAGGTTTCTAAAGGGTTTTCCCCATCCCCCTCCAAGCAAATAGGAATAGACTTCCTCTAAATTCAACCTTCATCACATTAGAGTGATTAGTAGATAAGCGTACAACCCGAACGGGTAGTAGTAGTAGTAGTAGTAATAATAATAATAATAATAATAATAATAATAATAATAATAATATTTAGCACCGCGTCTTACTACCCGTTCGGGTTATACGCTTTAAGTACTAATTACTCTAATGGATTAGGAATTGGGAAGGTTGAATTAGAGGAAGTGAACCCACATTTGCGTGGAGGTAGAGTGGAAAACCATTTAGGAAAAACCACCCCCAGTTCACCCGACCGAGATTCGAACTTCGATCTCCCCATCCTCAGCGGTCGAGCTCAACACGACAAGCGTGTTAGCCAACTACGCCACCGAGGCGGGTTAACCAAACGGGTAGTAAGACGCGGTGAGAAATAATATATCAAGGGCATATGAAGGTCACTTTTTAAATAAAAAAGTGAGGTTTTAAACATGCAAACAACGAGAACTCCAACACTTGTGAAAGAATAGCAAAGATAGGGAGATCAAGATTATCTTTAGTTCACGGAGATGGCCGCATCAATATTGTATTTGTAAATTTGAAACATCACCTAGACTCAGGAATCGAACCAATGAGCCTCGGCTTAGCACACATATGATCTACCGCTGAGCTCTACAGGTTTAACCATAAGTTCAGGACCATTCCTCACTTATAGTTTAAGGCAGAGTCCATGATGGGTGTGTGAAAATCCTCTGGTAACAATGAGATATCAGTGATTATGGTTAAACCACGAGTGAAGAAAAAGAACATTGGGGTGCTAAACCAAAGGTCCCTGTTTGAATTCCTGTGTAGAAAAATAATTTATCAAATTTACTAATATGATACTTGAAACGGCTATGTCCGTGGCCTAGAGATAATTTGGTTCCAACTCCGAATCTCTGCTATCCATGTAAAATGAATCGTACGAGTGTTGGCTATTTACTAATATGATACTTGAAACGGCTATGTCTGTAATCTAGAGATAATTTGGTTCCATCTCCGAATCTCTGCTATCCATGTAAAATGAATCGTACAAGTGTTGGCTATTTACTAATATGATACTTGAAACGGCTATGTCTGTAATCTAGAGATAATTTGGTTCCATCTCCGAATCTCTGCTATCCATGTAAAATGAATCGTACGAGTGTTGTGGCTTTCTTTGATACTTTTATTGTCAAAGCCAGAATTCTATTTCAAAGTAAGACCTCATATACTCGCTAATGTACCCCAGTGAGTCGCATTGACAGTAAATAGACGGAAGCAGTGGCGAACCTTTATTGGGGCCGACTCTGCTCCAATGGAGACTCGATATCTTCTTGAGGTCGGTATCCAAGGCCAGAGCCAGACTTGGTTTGACCCCCGGCCCTCCAGTGACCTCCATCAGCCAGAACAGGATGCAGCCACTAGCCTGGCCCGTGATGAGCAGCCCGAACTTGGTCGAGTCCAAGAGGAACAGGTCACTCCAGCAGAAACCTCACAAATCAATCAATCAATCAGGATGATCATGTTTATTTTTATTATCTATATATTTTTATTTGTGTTTTATTATTTTTTATTTTATTTATTTTTTGTTATTTTTTGGGGTTTTTTGTTTGTTTTCTGTGTTTTTTTGTTATATTTTTGTTTTGTTGTTATATTTATGTTTTGTTGTTTTTATTGTTTTTGTTGTTATATTTTTGTTTTGTTGATATATTTTGTTGTTGTTTTTGTTGTTATTGTTGTTTTTGTTCTTATTTTTTTTGTTGTTGTATTTTTGTTGTTTTTATTGTTTTTGTTGTTATATTTTTGTTTTTATTGTTTTTGTTGTTTTTGTTGTTGTTATTATTAATATTATTCAAAACTAGCCTTGTCTAAAAGAGTACATGTTCAAGAGTTGTGTTTTATGTTTTCACAATATCTCAAATGGTTTATTCTCATGTGAGGGATTTTTTGATTTATTTTATTTAGTTTTATTTAGCACTGGCTTTTGTGCTTACTACACTAATATGTTAGGAATAAGGAAGATTGAACTTATGGAAAGTGTACCCACATTTGTCTGGATTAAGAAGAAAAAAACCCACCATAAGTACACTTGAACGGAATTCAAATGCGGATCTCCCCGTCATCGGCAGTCCGGTCTATTATGAAAGTGACTCTCTTAGGCGCTTTGATCACCAAAACGGGTAGGAGGTATTTACCGTTTACTTTCTAAACTGACTGTATATATCAGCAAGCGATTTACAAACTAGCTAAATCTGGGATCAACACAACGCCCAGGCCGTTTATTCATATCCGTGAAACAGGAAGCAATAATTTTTTTTGCCAGTGGTACATTTTTCAACCATACCAGGAATTGAACTCCAGATCCTTAGCTCAGTAGGCAGGCACGAGAACGAATTAAATATGATGTTGCGGTTAATTCACCTTCTTATTTGTGACAGTTGAGTACTTTTTATTTACCATATAAATTAAGGCACGGCTTGACACACACTGAATGCAAAACTACGAGGGTGAATTTTAAAGTAGTGTTCGTTTTAAAAGCTATAAAAGTGTATTTTGGTCAGTACAGACTCACTTGTGGTCTTGATCCGAGCCACCCTCTCCTTGAGTGTATGGAAGTTGGCGCGCAAGTCGTCCACTAGCTTCTCCTTATTCCACTCGGACTGGTTCACCTCCAACCACAGGCGTGAGATGTCGGTGTATAGCTCCCACTGCATGTTGTTGCTGGCATGAAGGGACACTGCCCCGAAGTTTGACAACACTCCCAGGGCGCACCTGGAGGGGGGAGGGCATATGTTATATTATCATGTGACAGACTAGTTTTACAGGAGATTGTGTCTGAAGTGACCTAGTTTTACAGGAGATTGTGTCTAAAGTGACCTAGTTTTACAGTAGATTGTATCTGAAGTGACCTAGTTTTACAGGAGATTGTGTCTGAAGTAACCTAGTTTTACAGGAGATTGTGTCCGAAGTGACTTAGTTTTACAGGAGATTGTCTGAAGTGACCTAGTTTTACAGAAGATTGTATCTGAAGTGACCTAGTTTTACAGGAGATTGTATCTGAAGTGACCTAGTTTTACAGGAGATTGTGTCTGAAGTGACCTAGTTTTACAGGAGATTGTGTCCAAAGTGACCTAGTTTTACAGTAAATTGTATCAAAGTGACCTAGTTTTACAGGATATTGTGTCTGAAGTGACCTAGTTTTACAGGAGATTGTGTCTAAAGTGACCTAGTATTACAGTAGATTGTGTCTGAATTGACCTAGTTTTACAGTAGATTGTGTCTGAAGTGACCTAGTTTTACAGTAGATTGTGTCTGAAGTGACCTATTTTTACAATAAATTGTTTCAAGGTGACCTAGTTTTACAGTAAATTGTTTCAAAGTGACCTAGTTTTACAGTAAATTGTTTCAAAGTGACCTAGTTTTACAGGAGATTGTGTCAATGTTCAACCGCGCCCCCTGTGGGGTCCGTACCTTTAGCATTACCACCAATGTTCCTACCTACTCCCACAGGAAGTGAGTTGCTAACCACAATATAAATGGCAAGTAATCACTAGGGACCTTTATTGATCTGTTCTCAACAAGCCCAACCGACCCCTGTCTCACCAGCATTATCATAGTTAAGCCTAGAGGAAAATCCTACGATTAGGCCTGGGTATAGGCAAGAACTAAGCAAAATTAACATATATGGCCGAAAGGCAATTTTATTACAGTAGATGTTAACACAGAAAACTATATACAATTTGGTCTAATAGACTTAAAGACAATATTGATTCTTCGATGTGTCTGACAATACACTATACCACACATGTATAGAAATAATACGGAAGTTCTATATTAACAGTAAACAGTTTCAAAAAGGGGGAGTTCTAAAATTATAAATGCCGCGGCTCAATGCCTACGCAAGAAAAATACTCGCGACAACTTGCTACTCATAGTACTCAAAGGTACAAGACATATGTCTGCAAACGCAATAGATAAATACACCTCTAATATGTCCTACTAGATAGCGAATAAACTGACAAAGAAATAAAGACAACTGTCAGTTCACATTATAACTAAACTTGCTTCTAATCTGTCAGTTAACATAATAAACATAGCAACAACGAACTAAATTCATCTGGCAGTTAAATACAATAAATAAACCCACTTATAATACGACCTACAAGAAGGCAAATAAAGCGACTAACAGTTAACGTCATCAGACCACTAACACAATAAATAATCGGATTATAAATGACTCCGGACAAACGGACTACGTTAGATTATGTTTAGAACCCTGGCCTGAAAATTACTTTCTCATGGCCAAAGATCAAATTTATAATAATTTACATAATCTTCACCAACATTTGAACCCTAGCCTTAAAAATACTTTCTTGTGGCCAAAGACCAAATTTATAACTTTACAATAACTTACGTTATAATATTCCTAAGGCCCTACATAGTGCCCAAGTGTGCCTTACTTCTAGATGGCATCAAAGAGTGCCTTACATTGCTAAACACATGCTTATATTTAGTTCTGCCCAGTAGGGGGAAACATGGGAGGAAAGAATGACTTCATAATGTGGTCATAAATAGCCAATCACAGAAACTATGTCTTCCATTTGTACGAGACCCCAGCTTGACTGTTGAATGGTGAGTACAAAAATGTTGTTGGTGCTGGGCTAGTCTCTATCCACGGTACAATGTGGCCTAGTTTGTATTGTTTTGCTATCCCTGTCGCCATACCTGTTGTTTCGCAGAACTCCCCCTGGCGACCACGCAGCCTGCACCACGATGCACGGGTGCGTCTTGGCTGTCGGTAGTTTGGGCGTGAGGTTCACATCCATGATCATCTGATAGACCTCGTCCTGGTCTAGTTCCCACATGACATCGTTAGCTTGGACACCTGGCGGTAACATTGAGGTTATTACATCACCGTGAGGGTTCACACGACATAGCGTCGAGGCAATTTTTACCATCAGGACTTACCGACGTTCTCGGAGGGTCTGAACTGAGGCAAGCTGACCCAAGTCCTGTGTAGGTTAACATGGGGCGTCACACTGAGGGGGTCCGGCAACATCTCCTGGAACAATCCCCTAGACATGAGTTTGTTTACAACCTCTCCTTTGTTAGTGTATGCGACATTCTCAACATATATATCAAATATTTTGATTATTGTATCTATACTTTCTATGCAGAGCTCAATATTAGATCACAATTGCAAATTACCCTTTTATGTTTATATAAAGTATCTCATCTGACAGTTAGAAAGGTTAGGTAGCAGTTAACTGTAAAAAAAGAGGGGTTTATTTTCTAAAAGAGCTTTAATATGGAAATTGGACTGTAACTTACTATAGGGCCAAGTTAGTGTCCGAAAGGCCTAAGACATCGCTCTTTCAATCGACTGTACTGTCGGTGACAGGGAGATTGATTGAGATTTCAATCAAGGTTGTGGAGTCGAAACCAGTTTGCGGGGGGGGG
>CABFOW010005197.1:0-13586 GCA_902141385.1 Timema californicum
ATGTAATGAGGATGTTGGAGTACATGAGATAGTAGAGGAAGCAAGACTGAGATGGTGTGGACATGTAATGAGGATGGAAAAGAAGATAATTATGAAGATGAACGGAGTAAATAACAAATAGTGTGCAAGTGAGAGGTGAAGAATGGGGGAAGGATTAAGGAAGATGGAGGCCTTTTACTAAAATGACCCGGTCACAGGCTGGAAACAGTTAATGATGGTTATGGTGGTGATTATGATGATAATGGTGAGTTAAAAAAAAGGCTTAATTATGAGAAATGTGAATTTAAAGGTAAATTATCAGCATAGGTGTACTTGGAGACTATGGGAAGCTGGTGGGATTACTTACAATATCCACGCCCAGTATATGATGATAGAAACACTGAATTATCGTCTTTACTTTTAAGATGTAAAAGGTAAATAAATAAACAACTTCAAGAGACATATCACACATTTATTCTTCACGAGATAGAAACAGACAACATCAGAAAGAAGATTAAACAAACAACAAATCTGTGGAACGTAAGAACTTTTTTTTTCATTTTTTTTATTTCAAATCCATTTATTTACCATCATCCATACTTTGCAGTAGACAAAACTATTACTTTGGAATTCCAAATTCACATTTTACTTTCCCTCTAGAAATAAAAGAAAACATTGTCTAAAAAAAAACCTAGCATGCAAAGGCACCTACGGAAGGCATGTACTCTAGTAATGTATATTATACTAATGTTTTATGCATAATTTAAGTAAGCACAGTGGGTACACTTAGCCTAAACACACAGACAAATAATAATGGTTCATTACACAACGTAAGAAATGACTAAGAGATGTGACAGAGACAACAGACACGATCACAAATTGTAGTAAAAATATATATATATTATGTATATGTATGATTGATAGCAAAATGTGTGCTACCTTATTAATATTATTTATTAGGTACACTAAAAAATAATAATTACAAAGTGATGTTAACAAACCTTTTTGTTTATTACAAGTATTTGATACTCATCATTTTATTTTTTTGAAATTATAATAGACCATTTTTTTGTAAGTATGTCACTCCATTCTGTTTCTTAGAAGTCCAATTTTAAGTTTTGTACCGCTTCAGAATATTAAAAAAAAAGTATATCAATGTTTTAAAGATGACAAACAATTTTAAGTAAAACTGGTTAACTCCTGAATATAAAATATAAATAAATAGTTTTAAAAAAATGTGTTTTACGTTCAACTATTATTGGAATATTGTGATTTATTTTTGGTAGTCGAACTTAAATCATTGACATTATTTTATTTTGAAACTTATGTTTTGTAAAACATTTGTAGTGTAGTAAAAGTTTTCTTTTTTTTAAACTACGGTAATGTCACATATTTAACATGTTCCAATAGTTTACACTAAACCAGAGTTACATCACACAAGCTAAAACATATTTTTGTTAAGATTCTTATATATCAACACATGAAATGCAAGTAAATAAGAAGCCCTTCTATAACACAAGTTAATTCATTCTGAAAAATCATGGGTGGTCCAAATTTTGTTGACAGTTTCTATAGCTCCACACACCCAAAACCAAAGGTTTTATCTCTTGTGAACAGATGTACATTTATCGGACAAATATTACATTGTAATGAAAAAAACAAATATTAAACACACTTGGTTCGTTAGGTAACTTTTTCGTAAATGAAGTAAAGGTAAACTAGATATTGGAATCGGTCAAAGAAAATTCAAAGGCAAAGATATGTTGCTTTTTATTATTTTAACCTTCACAACCTACAAATTATTATCGCTCATTAGGAATTATCGTGCGGCTTATTTAAAGCCCTTAATAAAATTACCAATAGTCAGCAGTCTGCAATGCGAATGATCAAATTGGACAGGACATTGTAGACACAAGAAGATAACTCCAAAGCTAGAAATAAAATAATTTAAACACCCCTTTGACATTTTTAGTATGGCTTAGAATGATTTTAGAAGACGCAAAGGAAATTATGTGACGTGGGTTTCGCCTAAGTATTGTATTTTACTAAAAAAAATATCATCGAAATAATGGTCCATTTAGATTTAAATGAGGGCGGAGATGAAGGATCCTCCTTGCGGGAGGAAAACTACAAAAGTGCCCCCTATAGTCACATGAGAATCTTATTACTAGAAACCTCTAGCTCGCCACCATTAGCACCTACACAGTATTCTCAAGCAGCCTCAGCTAAGATTGAGAGCGCTGAGCTCCATACTACGACACATATCCCAAGGACTGGAGAGATTCCTGGTTTGATCTAAATGCAGTGTAAAGGATGTGAGAATTTGACGTAAGAGTGGTTTGGAAAACGCTAGGTGTGGTCCCAAATGCAAGAAGGGCCTCTTATAAAATACATATATATATTTTAGCAAACAAAATTGGTAATATTTTATTATATTATTACTATTATTTTATATGTAATATCTATCAAACATATGTAGAGCACATGACTTGACGTTTGAATATGTGAAAGTAGAACTAATATATTTTCTAGCATTCAGATAAGACTCATTTAGTAGCAGTTTGATCTCTACACGAAATATTTTCCAAAACCCCCCCAAAAAAAGACTGATAAAGGTGTTTAGTCAGACCAATTTTTTTTAGTTTAATTAATTTGTATCCACTGTTTCCGTCGCCCCTACACGTGACCCAATTAAGCGGTTAAGTGAAGCCTCCTTGTATATTAAATGTAAACCATTATAAGCTTCTTACAAATTGATTGTAGTCTGTAATCCAATAAATATAATAGAATTGTAGGAAATGAAGCACAAATAAAATTTTAAAAACTCCAACATATATTTTATTTCAGCTTTATTTTTCACAATTCTATTATATTTATTTAAGAGCCTTCATCAGTGCAGCCCTAGCTCAGCTCCTGGCCCACATCCGAGTTTGTGTGCGCACATGCATTCGTTTTTGAATGATTACTCGAAATTTTCCGCGGCGACAATGGTGGAAACAGCAACCAAGTTTCTTGTCAATAATTACAGTATACCTAGGGATGTGAAATAAGTATCGATACTTTACTAATATCGATATTTTCCTTTCAATACTAGTATTTCTTTACTCGATACTTTTACTGACATTAGTACTCACACTTTGGTATCGGTATTGAAAGAAACAACTCTTTGTTTTTTTTTAATCTTCACCCATGTTGAGATTAAATGTTTACTTGGTGGACTGTAGGAAGACTAACAAATTACACTATTTCTCAACTCTCCCTCATTTTCTGCAACTCTAGAGTACCAATGACACTTGAGCTGGCGCTTGATTTAGATTGTCTTATATATAGTTCACCCAAACACTTTAGATATAACTCATACACATTTTAAATGCAATTAATAAACTAGTGATAGGTAGTTACAACGAACATGATTTATATTTTAGTTTTGTAGTGTAAAAGCTTATATTGTCAAAGTTTGATAGTGAAAAAAAAAATTATAATATTTCTAAATGAAGGCTGTTTTTTTGGGGGGAAATTTGGCCTATTTTGGGGTTATGGTATTATTAGAAATAATAAATTCCCGGTTTGTTTTTTTAAATTTCTTAGGGCCATTATTTGCTTCTTTTTTTTTAATTCTCGAATTTTCAGAGATTCATTTTTTAGATTTTGAGACAAGATTAAGATTTATTTTTTCCCCTTGAATTTTTGAGTCTTGCAAGTACCTAGTTTTTATCCAAATATCATTTAATATTTCAACAATGTTCAGTATTAGGAACATCTATTAACACTTTATCTCCATTATTGTTTCATCAGAAACGATCCAAGTGCAACAGTGTTGGTGTAAATCCACGATTTCTATCCGATTGTATCACAGAGTTGATTGGGATGTGATGCACGCTCTTAATAACATATTATACAACATGATCAATGCACTATTTCATTCCTACCAAAAATTTGTGTTACAGAAGGGCAAGTTAAAATTGTGTAAAACAATATCCCATTTTAATTACTATCTTATCAGAAATATATATTTTTAAATCAAGTTGGTCTTTTTTTTTTACAACAATTTCTGTTTTGTTAGTTTTATATAAATGGAAACGGCTGCAAAATGTGTAGGATAAAAATAGCCTAAAAGGGAGACACAGTTCATACTTTACACCTCCATCACAGTTTTGTTCCATGACCTAGGTTTAATTCTACCGTCGTTTCCACATAGTATCTCAAACGTCAAAGTGGAAAAATATTCTCTAAAAAAAAAGTTATGTAATTTAAGAACATATTATATTCATTAAGGAAATGGTAGCAGTACAAAACTTGAGCTAAGGTCAAGTTTTAGAGATCTTTTAACTCTACTCGAAGATTAACTTACAATCAAACTTGTCAATTTCAATTTTATCTTAAAAAAATTACAAGTTTCAATTAATTTGATTCAATTTTATGACATTTTTTTTTAAACTTCATGGCGTCAGTCGGTAAGCGAGCTATACCAAATGTGCGACCGCCGCATGTTGGCAAAGATAGTGCCAACATTTGCAGATATAAGGTGTCACATATTTGGCACAACAAACTCTGTGGCCGTTAATTTCAGTTTTCTAGAGCGGAGCCGATACTTCATTATACAAGTAGCTCCTCAAATTGTCCTCACGAGGCTGATTTGGACTAGTTCCAGGACCCAATGCTTCGCAGAAAAATTTGAAACCACCAAGGATCGAACCTGGGACCTATGGATCTGCGGTCAGAAACGTTGGCTATTAGAGCACTAAGGCAGTCATTATATTTAAGATATTTCCTTTTTTTTTTCTGATTAAAAAAATATATAGCATCTACAAAATATATTAGTTATTTAAAAATCCAAGTTAAGCTTGCTACTAGTTCTCGGTTATCTTAAATTTTCTTTTGTGAGTCTATTAAAAAAATTACTGTATTTGTTTGAGGAAGAGTAAATCTAGAGCCCTTTTCCAACAAGTCCCATAGCTTCAGAAATATGATTAAAAATATGTTAAAAATGAGATGTTGCATTTTCACACGTTTATTTTTATTAATAAAATAACTATAGTTTTTCAAATAAAAAGAGCCCTGTTGGTTGGAATCTTTAGACTTTATTTTGGAGTGAACCATATTTTGCAATAACTCATCGTAGGAAATTAAATATTGTGTTAGAACTGAACGTCTGCGCGGCAATTTCTCGCTAGATAAGCAAGAATTTGCCCCGCAGGTGTTAAGCTCTAACACAGCCTCCTTTTATAATGTTTTACTCATGAATTGACACGAAACATTTTAAAATGAACATCCTCCCTTGGGTAAAAATCTTAAAATTGAGTAAGCCTTGAGGGCAATTGTTTCCCCCCCCCACACACACACAAAATATACATATTTTAAATGTGTGGTCCCTTATAAGGGGTTAGTTAAATATTTTGGGTAGTACTTGCGAATGGTTAAATTTTGTCATTTAAAAGCTAAAATGTAAAAATACATTTCTTTAATCTAAATTTTGACCTTAGGAATTAGGCTAAGAAAACTTTGTTATAAGAGAAAATTTGATTGAATGGAGGTTGTTACAGGGAGAATTTTAATGTCACTTATTTAAACCCCAAACGACTCTAAATCACATTACCAATATTCTATCCAGGTGCCCTTTAGTTATTTACCAATTTCCTTTCTTCTGCTTTTAGGAAGTTGTGTTGCGTGTTTCACACTCCTTCTTGACGAGTTCAGATATAATTAAACCTAGGTCAGGGATTTGGGTGGTAACAATCAAGTTTCTTCAAGAGGCAGCCATTACCACTTTGTCCAGTGGCAGCAATGTAAAGTATTGTGTTGTTCTTTTCATTGTAAAAGGCTTTTTGCATTCGTTCCCTTTTATGTGTTTCTATCCACCTTTCCTGTACCTTCTTCCAAATTTTAACGATTGCCAATTATTATTAATGTAAATATGGCCTGTAGTGTTCAAGATAAATAAAATATAGTTCACAACTTCCAATTTTAAATTTCAAAATATGTTTATTTCATCCTTTACCTCTCAAACAAAATATAATTCAGAAAAGTTAATTTTAGAGCAATCAGTATTTATAACATTTCAAGCTCATTATATTTCCTAAAGATCTTCAAAATTGTGACATACAACAAGAATAAACTGCAGCACAGCTTGGTCAACACGTTAGTGATGTTGAATAAAAGGATCATTAGCGTTCTTGTTTCACAAACAAGTACTCAAATTGGCTTTTCTATAGGTTCAAGCTAATTTGGAACACGCAGCTACAAAAAGTCATTCTGACTAGTAAGCTTTAAACACTGTTTTGAAAATCCAATAAAGTTCTAGATATAGTCAAGTATTAAACCTTTAGAAGTTAATTTCTAACCGGCAACAAATGAAAAAAAAAAATTAAAAAAATAGACAAATTCACAACTCGATCAATGTAAAATAATTATTAGGGAAAAAAAAAGAAAACCATATATTATATACCCACCCACTTTTTAAGTCCATCTAAAATTCTTTTTAATATGATTATACTTTATTAAGAGATATATTCATACAATTTGTGCACAGTAGGAAAATAATATTTTTTTTTGTTCCTGTGCTTTTCTTTGATAAATAAATCTCTATAAGGAAAACCTCTTTTTACTTTATGAGGTAATTGTGTTATATTTGGAGGAAGGTACAGGAAAGGTGGATAGAAACATAAGGGGGACAAAGACAATATGGCCTTTACAATGAAAAGAAAACACAGTTCACACTTTACATTGTAATGTGTAATGTTAATGTAAAGTGTGAACTGTGTTCTTCTTTTCAGTGTAAAAGCCATATTGTGTCTGACCATTTTATATGTTTCTATCCACCTTTCCTATACCTTCTTCCAAATATAATACTTTGATAAATAAAGTAAATTCAAATTATTTGTTTGCAGTTCATCCATAAACTAGCATCGGGAGAAAATTATAGGGTTATAACGGATCACTATTGATATTTTAGTCTGAAAAGCATGAATAATTTTGCTAAAACTTGTTATTTAAGGATTTGTTAGTTTGTGAATTGTGATGTGATATTTTTCTACTTGATTGGGCAATCCGATTTTTTCGAATGTCTATTCTAATACTCTGTTTTCAATGAGCCGGATAGTTGAGTGACTACTACTCCACATCTATAAAAGGTGTTCTTCATAACAAATAATTCTCAAAAGTTAAATAAATATAAATGTTCAACTTACTCGTACATAATATGACAAGCAGCTAACAACAGATTTAAGACTTTACAATGTTTACCTACTATCGTCTACATTTTTTTTAACACACACACACACTGAAAGTATATTGTTGTGCAGTTGTATTGATATTTCACCGAGCCATGAAAGTATATTATGAGGATAAAGACACAAATTTAACTCAAACTAATTAATTTTTTTGCTGCTGTAGTGGGCATAAGTTACAAAATGTCCTTAAATTATGTTTTTTGACTTCTCCTACTACATAATATAAATAGACTCTTGTTTCTAGCGTTTTCATGGTTGTAAAAGAATTTGTAAAATAATAATTAGGAAAATACTTGTCATCATATAATTACAAAATGAATTTCTGGAAAATTAAGGAGAGTAGACACCCACAAATAAACACTCCACTGTAACCACAGTTCCTAAATATATAATTAGTTATCAATTTCTATAAAATCAATACATTAGTGTATTATCTATGGAAGAAGCTACATGAACCAATAGCTATTTGCTCCCAACATTTTCTTTCTTCCATGTATAATATTATGTACTTCAAACCATTAATAATAGATTAGAAGGTAGCGATGCCAGATGGAGAAAGACATCCGATTGGCCGAGCTTGTGACGTCACTCGGTACAAATTATAGTTGTATATTGAAGCGAAACTCAAATTGTTAAAAATCAGATCACATTCTGAAACTTTAAATAGTAAATAAACCTTTAGAATTCAAGCCGATATCCAATTAAAGGTATTACTCCACTTATTTTAAAACTATTTCTCTAAAAGAAAAACTTATTTTCGCTTTATGAGGTAATTGTATTATACATGGAAGAAGATACAGGAAAGGTGGATTTTAAATATGTATATGTGGCCGTTTTACTATTAAAATATAATTGTTGTGAATTGGGTATGTAGGCAAGGACATGATCAAATTACAATAAGTGGTGCTAACTTTCTATTCTCTTTATATTGCTTCAAACAATATATGGGAGGTTCTTTTCAAAGATTAATGAAAAACAATATAGACATTTTAAGTTTTTCTATAAATTTTAAGAGTAAAAATATTCAGTATTTTTAAATAACTAATAACCCTACATTAACCTTCCAATACACACAATGACTTCAGTATAATTTAAATGCAAGAGAGTCGCTTCATATTACTTGAAACTCTATTAAGGGGTCATTTGTAAAACTCAATTTACAGTTATTTGCAAAAGAGCACTAGACTATATTGTGGTTTAAATTTGGAGGGACAGTCAGCACACTTACCTTGGTGATAATGGGAGTAGCAATTGTTTAGATACAGCACTAAAAACACACAAAACATATTTTTAAAGACAATCTTTCACTGTCACAGACATCTTCATCAGGTCAAGAACTGAGCAGTCTACTCACTCTTTTTACCGGATGACAGTGAAAGTTTGTCCTTAAAGATGTTTTTTTAGTGTTTTATCTAAGACATTTCTACTCAGGTATCACTAAGTTTAGTGTTCCGGCTATCCCCCCTAATTTTAAACTTAATTAGAGTGATTAACTTGAAGCGGTAAACTGTAAAATAAGTATAATTCCCTAATCAATACTTAGAATTTAAAAATTAAACTGAATCGCAGCAAGTATTAGACACTTGGATGAAAGTTTAAATAAAGAAAGATTAGAAATGGGACATTAAGAATTTATTTGGATGGAGAATATTCAATACAACAACACAGCATTTTTCACAAATTTCTTTTTTTTTCCTCACTCATACCAACATAACAAAACAAATAGCACAGGTTGGTCAACAAACTTAACTCTCAGCGAAATAAGTGGTGGTTCGACACCATATTACAGACAATGTGCACACAAAAAAGACAAGTTAGAAGGAAACTTGTGCAATCACAAAAGCACTACCTAATAAATTACCTTAAGTAAGAACAATAACAAATAGTTATTAATATTAAATAATAAAACAGGAAAGTAAGCATTTTGAGTCTTACCCAAGTAAGACTAAGCTGAAACTTTTTTTATTTAAACATTTTTACTATAAATATTAATTTTTTTCATTTTTAAATTAAATATATATTATATATTCTTTCTATATATTTATAATATAATAAATTTAAATCTATTCTCTCTTTACAGGTATTTATATATATTTATATAGATATAATACAAATGCTAGGATGTCATGCATTTAACCACTTTTAAATTATTTTTGAAATGCTTAGGTTTATTTTAGATTTTAAAACTATTTTCGATAAATGAAATATAATATTGTAAAATCCAAGAAATAATTTTTTCTTTTTATTCACAGTTTTGACAATAATTACCACAAATTTTATTTTACAAAAGTTTATTATATATGCACAAATTTACTGAGTGGATTACTTTAAACTATTTACATCCTAGGGTCTTAAAAAACCGTTAAAAAACCATATGCTCCTTCCAAATACAATGGTAAAAAATTAAAACTTTCATATAATTTGATATATATATATTGTTAACAAATTTGAACTGTTATTCTTTGCAAAGAAACTCTTGAAAGCGATTATAGGGTGAGTTACTGACCTTCTTTACTACAAACAGTCCTACATTTATTGGTCAACAGGTCCACAAAAAATCTTGCAGCAAACAAACAATACGGCGATATATTATGTTTGTCATTAATAGCCCAAAACCAACATCGTTCAAAAATAAACTGTATCTATTTCTTATAAACATTTTTTTGTTTAAGCTTTCAGACATATTCTAACTTATTTAGAATACAGATCTTTCGAAAACGTCACTACTAACGAGCGATTCACTTCAAGTCAGATGGCAAAATGGAGTAATCTTTGTTTGGGAAACTTGTGTCTACAGATATATGTATATATAGATATAATTAATTATCTGGCACATTTATGTCTTAGAACGTGACCTAGCCTGTTTAATATTATCTACAACCAGTCTGTCTTATGAATTGAATCCAGAGGAATATTTCTGACAAACAAATTGCGTCTCATCGAAATAAGAAGTATAGTAAGGCACGTTTTGCCACCCGACAGACAAAATCAAAATAGGTTGGGGGGGCGGGCGAACAAATAAATACTGAATTTAATTTTCAAAGTCTTATTATTTATGTAACAAATCATATTTTTTTTTATCACAAATGCCCCGATTTTTGTGTGTGTGTAAGAAATAGCTAAATTACTATGAGAACTGAATTAATAAAAAAAAGAAGATATATATCTTTTTTAAAAAAAGCTATATATATCTTATATAATTTAATAATCTGCCGAGAATAGGAGTGGCCGATCCGACAGACCTGTACCCATAGTTCAAGAAGTTCATACAACACAGGATAAAAGTGGTTTGTGTTCAACAAATGATATCATTGTCGACAGAAACACTAAACATTACAAATTATGAATGGTGTTGTTCAATATTCTGCTCATGAATAATACTTAGCATTAGAAAAATATGTGATGCAATCAGTTATGATCAAGACGATACAAACGTTAAATTCCTTGACACAGTATTATTATATTGACAACCACAAGAAAAACCAAGTTATTTCCTTTGAATCATAGACTTAACTCATGTTTCTTCTGAATGGACTGTTGATGTCTATAAACAACTGCATTTAGCATTGGATTTAATTTAAACTTTACTATAAAAAAAACGTTTCTTCAAATGAAAACATTGACAATGAGTTTTCTTCAAAGAATATTTGTGGAACAATTTATAATATTACTATAAATATATGGTTTTTAATCTTGTCCACATAATCAAACTATGGTTATAACTTGATTGATAGGTAGTTCTTATTTATACAAAGTCAACAATAAAAAAAATAAAAAAATACATGTGTGCAATATTAACAAAATATACATACATCTTTGCCAATTGATACTGTGGTTTTTCTTAGTTAGGAAAGATAATTTGAGAATTATGAAGACCAAGATAATATAAATATGAATTATATATAAAAGGGGAAAAAGTTTAACAAACAGTTCTTTTCAAGGAAAATTAAAATACATATTGAAGATAAAATCTGAACTTAACTTAAATGTAAAAAAACTTTCTTTTCTGGATAAGTGTAAGCGGTAAGTTTAGTTGTGTTTGTACACCACCAAGTGAGATTTAATTCAACCCAGGACTCTCATGGATAATTGTCTCGACACTCGGTTTGTCCTCAAATGGAAGTATGCCCTTTAAAAACCATGATTAAACAAAAATAATTAAAGACTAGTTTGACAAAAATGTAAAACCTAAATAAACCATAAATATAGAGAGGTACATTTTTTGTTCAACCGGGGTTTTTTAGTATACGCCGCTGTCGGTACTCGTAAACTTTGCGACAGAAGAAGACCAGTTCAGGAGCGACGCAACCAGGCGGTTGCCGATTTTTGCGAGGGTAGCCTTCTAGCAGAGGGACCACCAAACCAGGTGTACGTATGCCATCTTCGAATCTGCGCAGACACTTGCGATACCTGAAATAACAACAAAACCAATGCACTGTGAGCATTTAACATACTTCACTGTTTGTCATTTTATGTTTGTTTACTAAGAGACCGACTTTGTGGTCTAGTGACCAAAGAATTCGATGTGCTGACCACATAACACCCTCTAGCAGCAAATTCCGGCACTATCATTGCTTACAGCGACAACAGGCTCACGCCATGGAGTTTTTTTTACTAATTAAAAACTGTGCGAACATTAAAAATTTCAAAGTTAAATAAAATGTTATCTTGGAAAAAAGCCGACATTTGTACAATTTAATATACTTGAATAGAAAAAATTGGATGATAGAAATTATCTTTAGGTTAAGATGTAGATGCTGCAAGTTATTCAAGTATCATAATCCTAATTGATAAATGACACCTGGTCTCAGGAATCAAAGCCAAGGCTCTTAGGTTTGATTCCAATGTTCAGGTGTCATTTTTCAATTTACAAATAAAATATAATCTGCTTCAATTGTCTGAGCTTGTTGCTGCAGTCAAGATGCATGCTTACCACCTTCTGTTCACTAGACAAGGAGTATTGGCAGTTGTGCTGATTTGAGAAATGTCTAATAGTTAAAGCAATTTTTCTCGATTAATACTAAATTAACTTTAGGAAAATTTGTGTAGTATTAGCCACCAACGCAAATAGGATTATTTTTATCTACAAATAAAAGCTTTTAGTAAATAAATTAAATTTCACAAGAGAGGGAGCAAAATTCTAGAACTTTAATTTTATAAGTTGAAAAATGAAACCTGGACACCAGACTCAAACCAGAGACCTTTGGCTTAGCACGCCAATGCTCTTACCGCCGAGCTATCCATGAGTGAAGAATGACCCAGGGCACGGGACTCCTGGATAGCTCCAGGGTAAAAGCATTGGCGTGCTAAGCTAATGGTCCTGGATTCAATCCTCGAGCCCAGGTGTCATTTTTTCAAATTTAAAGAATATGATATTTAGATGCAGCTATAATTGTAATTAACAAATATAATAACATATCTATTTAATCTATTTTTTTGCCGGTCTTTCTAATTTTCATCATCAGTGGGCCAAACGTGAGGAACGAATGGTTGGATACCTGCAATATTCATTGAAGGTGAGGACGTAACACTTGTCTTCTATGCAAGCCACGCTGTTGATATCTTTGTGTTTAGAGGCAAACAGCTCGTCCTCCATGGACTCGATCATTCGGCCCTGCTCCGTGTGCTCGGGACGATAGTACCACAGTAAGGAAACCATCATCTCCCCTGCAAACAAAACACATCCACTTAGCCAGGGAGGAAAAGTATGCTCCTGGTTTAGTGACACAAATCTATTAGTTGGAAAACCATTTTTAGACACTTTGTTCTAATGGTTTGATTAAATAGAACTTAGAAAAGTATTTAATAGTCAAGACACTCGGTGGCGCATCTGCCATCCGAGCTTAAGGCTGGGTGTTCGATTCCCGGCATGGTCAAAATAATTCACTGTTGGTGAGATTGGGGTTCACCCTTTTACAGTGGCATTATTGTTACCACTGGGAAATAGAATGTTGTGTCTGTTATAGAATAAATAGGTTAGTTTGTAAGTGTGTGCTGATTTAGAAAGTGTGATCAGTAAATACACCAAAATAATAATTATCAGTCTTTAAAAGCCAACTTTTGAATCAGTTGTGCTTTCCTATTTAAAAATAAACTAAATCGAGTTTAAGATACTTAAACAGGGTTTAACATTTAGTGTTTCAGTGACGGTAGATTAACTTAGGTGTGATGCGTCGGCAATTATGACCAAGGTCAAGAAATGGCTAACGAAAACCAGGACGTAGAAAGCTAATTTTTCTAGGGTGTGTGTATGGGGGAGGAAATGAACGAGTTCAGGGGGGGGGGGGGGGGGGTTCATTTGAAAATTTTACACGGGGCCACCCTTTGCCCCCGGCCTTCTTCCTTAGGCCGAAATTTTTTTCTTGGCCCGCGCCCTTC
>CABFOW010005197.1:14163-36062 GCA_902141385.1 Timema californicum
ATATATATATATGGAAAAATGGGTCCAGCAAATGTCATGGTGTCAGGGGGTAGAGGGGAAAGAGTTCAGATCTTCTCGACCTCCCTTCTTGCTGTGCCCTTAGCGAAAGACCTCTAGAAAAATTATTTTTTGTACGCCCTTGCAAGTTATAAATATTCTATGATAAATATTATTTTATGTACCCCCTAAGATATCTTCACATATAACAGGTTGAATACCACTGCTTTACTGTCTCATATGTAATATACAGACCAATTCTCATAGGAAGGAACTTAGATCAGATATATTATAGGCAAGTCACTGCTGTAGCTCACGTGAGCCGACACATGCTAGTTGATGTAGCTATTCTAACTGTCAGATATGGTTCTTCCTATGCAAGTTGGACTGTAATAAAGACGACAAGACACCTCACCATCGTCTGGGTTCTCCCAGAGAGCGGCCACTTTGGCCACAAAGGGAAGGTCTATCTTTCTGGTGCCAGACTTGAGCAGGACACAGTCGTGAGGATATATGATGTCACCCTCGATGTGACGCATGGAAGGGTAACACCTGCGCACGACTGGCGTAACTTCACTCTGTACACAACAGTAAGAACATTGCATTTTCAAAATGTGTTGTAGAAAATAAAATTCTAAAACTGGCATTTTTAGAAAAAGTTTTAAAATCATATGTATGTATGGATAATATTAGTTAAACGTTCAGTCTATAGTGTGTCTGTCTATTGAGGTAAGGGTCCCAGATTTGATTCCCAGCATGACCAAAAAATGTGTCATTGGTGAAATGTGAATTTATCCTTTCACAGTGATGAATTAGTGGCCAGGGGCTGGATATTGTATCTGTACTGATTTAAGTTAGTGTAGGGTCAGAAAGGGCACCTCACATATCTCAAATAAATTATATGAAAATGAGTTTAAGACTTAAATCTAATGGGGTAATGAAGTAAATACTGCGTTAAGAGGAGAGAGAATGGAAAAGAGCTTCTATATAAAAAAAACCTAAATGCTCGTGGTGTAAGTTTGAATTAAAATCCTGACACACCGGGTCTAGACGCTGTTCTAACTAACTCAGAAGAAAAATTGTTCATATTTTATAAAATTATTCTCCAATAAAAAGCTCTTTTAACTTTTGGGACATGATTTTTTTTTTTAATTGGAAAAGGATTAAATGAGGAATAAAAAAAACAAAGGGAAAAATACAATGCGGCTTTTACAAAGTAAAGGCGAACACAATCCAAACACATCTACCCGAGACACTGTACACGGTACTTTGGGAGGCTGCGAAACATTTCTGTCCTTCAGGTTCTTTCTCCTACTTCCCGGTACCATAGAGGACACAACAATTATTATAAACTTGTAAAACCCAATACGGCGGACACAACATGCAAATTGATTCAGGTTTGGGTGAAAAGAAGACTCAAAATTATCCAAACTAATAGAACTATGGACAAAAAATTTCTCTACCTCCTGTTATGAAAAATCTAAAAATCGATAAAAACAACAGGGAACAAACAGTCTTTGTGCGAAATTCGAAATTGCGCTTGTTTGAGGCAGGCCTAGCCCCTAGTTTACTATAAAAGTTACCCAACTTTTTTTTTAGGTTTGCAAGACCAAAGTTTTAAATTACTTAATCTTTTAACAATTTTCCCTTGACAAGTGACAGTTTTTATATACATTGTTCACAATTATTATTGTTTAAGAAATTGCTAGCAGCTATTAAAAAGTTATTTTTCCATAACTAAATATTTTAGGTATTATTTGTGGAAGTGTTACATTAAAATAATGCATTTTGTTAACATGCAAAAAAAAAAAACACATTCTACTAGCCAATCAAACTAATTTTTGAAATAAGAGAAAATGCATAAGTTTGTTCAGATTTATCTTAGCGTCGGTTATAGAGTTTCTTGGTACAAGTTAAGAGTAATATGTACCTCAGACCACTACTAGAGCAAACTTTTAATCACTAGTACTTCGCCTGTTTTAGTCCCCATAGAGATTAAATAGTTTGGACAATGCTAGGATTTGAACCATCCAAATCCCTGCAAAAGGTTAGACAATGCTTACAATCATAATATCCGGCCAAACTTGACCTAAAAAGAAGTAATTAAATCCACAAATTCTCATAGCGAAGATAATTTGAAAGTTTGGAATAATTCATAAAATATAGTTATTATGTTTACCCTATTGGATGCAATAAAACTACCAAATATTGAAAAGTACTTCCCTGTTAATTTAGCAACCACTCTTACCTGTTAATCCATACAAAATGACATAATACTAATCATACCTATAATATTCATCTATAATAATAAAAGGAAGTGTTTGTCTGTGTGTGTGTTTTGTGAGATGCCCAGACCAATCTACGGCAAGCAGAATTATTATTAGCACCGCGTCTTACTACCCGTTCGTGTTATACGCATACGGCAAGCAGAAATCTGGATTTTTAACATAGTTGGATGGAAGGGGGTCCAAATGCATCTCGAAGCCTATTTTTTATTGGCTTTTTATTAGACTATTTTAAACAAATTTTTTAAAGAAAATATTGCTAGTCTGGTTTAGAATTACGTTTCTGAGACAAATGTGATAAAAATATGCCGCATCCTCCGCGGGGAAAAAAATGTGTACAAAATCAACCATAATTTTAAACCATTTGTGTGTGGGGGGGCCTTATATAATTCTTATACCACAGTGGGTTACTGGCAACGCCGTGCGGGATTGCTAGTTGATAATATTTCAGAATGACATTATAACTTATTCTCTGTATTATTCGTGTGGACGGAATCGGAGAGGAGAGCTATTTATTTCAATTTACAGGCGATAATGTGTGTCACAAAGTACATTAAGACGACTCAAACTTACCGTAAGGAACACTTTGGCGGTAAAGGGTTCCCCCTCCCAAGACCAGCCATTGGACCATTTGGGGGCGATCAAGGCTTTCTTCAGTGGCGTTTTCTTGCAGGCGGGACCATCCAGAACCTCAACAGACTCGCAAGAGATCAAACCATTAACCTTTGGGGGCTTTTTGAATGACTCCTTTTTCACTTGTTTCCCTACCATGGGTTCTGGCAAGCACGGGGAAGATGGTTCATCACTCTGTGTTGGGTCAGGGATGGAATCACAGAGCTTCGAGTTGCTTCGAGCGATGGGTGCAGCTTTAACAGACGCCGATCTACAGCTGCTCCCGACAGATCTTTTGCAAGTGGACTCCAATGATAATGCCCGCTTACGATGTGCGTCAACTCTGCTCCTCGAGATATTCCCGTCTGTGACTGACATGTCACAACCCTTGCTTGTTGCTTGTTTGAGTGCAGATCTTTTCTGAGTGGCGGTTGATACGGTTGTTTTTGTCTCTGCTTTCTTAGGTGTACTTTTGGTGGTAGACAACTTTTTCATCCCCGTAAGAACACAGGAACTGTTAATTTTTTTGGTCATGGAAGTACCAATCGTTCTGCTACCAACCCTGTTAGAAATAATGTTACACACACCCTCTTCAATATTATTAACACAGTTTTTTGGATTAGAATTCGTAAAATTTTTAGATTTTGCTTGTTTAACACATGAACGATATGTTTTGGCTCTAAGTTCTTTGAATTTGGGCACTTTTAATGCGGTGATTCTTTTCCTTTTTTTTGTTGGTGAAGATTCTGGCTCTGCGTTTTCTGTAGAATCTTTTGAATCTTCTGATTTCCTTTTCTTGGGTTTGAATTTAGAATTTGGCACACTGGCATTGTTTAACGAGAGAGGCTGCGATTTTCTTGGAGGGTTCAGCTCAGGCAATATTTTTGCTTCCAGCTCGGCCATGTCTAAGCCTTCGGATTTGAAAACTGTCCGCTCCCGCAAAGCAAGTTCTGAAACTTTTAAAACTTTCTGCCTCTTTGTCGCAGGCAGTGTGTCTATTATTGGTGCATCGCTCACCAAGGATTCCACTTTCCTTTTCAGTGTGGTGCAGCTGTCTACATTAAACACCCCCTTGTCGGCCATTTGTGAAACAAACACTTCCTCTTTCACTGTGCGTAGTTCCTGTTTCACCGATGGTTCAGTGACATCCTCACTAGACACTTGAAGCCCGCGGTCTTGGAACTTGCTATCACACATCAAGAGAGGTAAGTTCTGGGTCTGGTTAGCTACTGGTGAATCCACCGAAGATCTTCTACTCTTAAGTTTTGGCTCGCAAACAACAGGTTTTTCGATCAGCGTGCCTATAGTGAGCAGCCGATGCTGGGTGGAATCCTCCACTCCTAAGAGTGTGTCGGTGTCACCTTTGTCAAACGGGAGCTGAGCGGCCTCCACGAGAGATGGCCCGGTCCTCTGTACCTCAGGGCTCCAACTACTGGGGTTTCGGGCTGACCCAGTGGCTGGAGAGGGGGGGAGAGGCATGCCCGCACTACCTCGTGCAGGGCTAGGAGGCCCAAGTGCTCCGGGAGGTTCCAAAGGCAAGGCAAGGGCCACCGGAGGCAGAGGAAGTTGTTGTTGCTTAGAGGGGAGATGAGGCCCCTTACCGTCACCAGTAAGGGGCCCAGTAAGGACGTTTTTTGGACACGACTGCATGGGGCAAGGACAGCTCTGGTACGTGGCATCTGAAACACATAGTGTGTAATTGTTTCCAGCTATACAATGGCACATCTTTGAAAAGTATATTTAAAAAATACTTTGAACAAATTTAATGTTTTTTCATACTACACGGCTTACTGCTTGGCCAATTGATTCACAACTTATACCGATTTCAGGACAGTAGCTAAGAGAGATGAATTTTAAGGAATTGTAACAGCATTTGCTGCTCACCTATGAACAAGCTGCGTGAAGGAGGAGAGTGCGTATAGCACGCCGGGGTTGCACCGTATCCCGCGTAATAGCCTGGAGGCGGCGGGGGTGGCGGCGGGTAGGGATCTACCACTGCCGGGGGCGGCACGGGTGGAGGATAGGCGTCATGCTGGTAAGTAGCGCCGGACGCCACCACCTGTTGCTGACCACCGCCCGACTGTTGGGGGGCCGGACCGGGAGGCGGCGCGGGGTTGGCTCCGGGATAGAGTTCGGCCGGGTAGTATTGAGGGTAACGGCGGTGGTAAGGCGCCGGGGGAGGCGGCGAGGAGTAAGCGGGTGGTTTGTGAGGGTGGTAATAGGGCGGGGGTGGGTAGCACAGCTCCTGACTGTGATAGTGAGGGATGGGTACGCCGGGGTACTGCACGCTAGCAGAGGAGGGCGGTGAGGGGTAGTACTGGTAGCTGTAGGGGTACGGCTGGGCGTGGGGTGTGGGGGGCGGGTAACGGGGCGGGTAGTGGGGGGGTCCTGAAATCACCTCCCCGCCGCCCGACGAGCATGACGTGGCCGTGATGACGACGTCGTTATCTGAGGACTCGTCCCCTCCTCGAGTCGTCCCTGTAACATACCACCCGCTCCGGCACTTTAGTCGTGTGATCTGGGACTTAGGGGAGGTCTAGTTTACAAGCAGAATACAGCCATTTGCATGGAGGGAGACAGGGAAACCATTTAGAAGAGAGAACAAACACACCTCATTTCACCTGGCCTGAATTATAACTTACACCACCTCCTCACCATCGGCAAGACAGGACAAGACTGGCGCCTTTCTTCGTCTGCCATAGTTCGAAATAAAGTATATTATTTTTGGAGAGAACAAGTATAGCATTGCAGCTGCCCATAAATAATACAATTTTATACATTTAAATACTCAAGTTAATTGGCTGATATAAAATTATAAACAGTTGTTTTATATAATTTTGTAGTTTTTTTTTGTGTGATTTTTCGGATCTCATCGGAGGTTTTATGTTTTTGGATTAAGTTTTCTCAGAGTGTGTGGGGGGGAGGGGCGGGGGTGATTCCCTCTGAAAAAACTAAAATACTTCATTAGAATAGTTAAGATTGTTTTAGATATTTTGACTAGGTTTTGTAAAATTATAGACCAGTTTCCCAAATATGCCCCCCCTCCACCCCAACACACACGTTAAATGGTTTTGTAAGTGATAGGCGAGCTTATTCCATCTCAATTTCAGAACAAACACGTCAACTAGACCCTAGAAAGGTAAACCGGGTTCTCGTCTCACCTGAAGGTGTAGAAGTAGAGGAGATAATTTGCGAGGGCGGAGCACTGTGAGGGGCGGCAGACGGCGGTGGCGTGGGGGTAGCTGACGCCTCGAGGGTTGACAATACTGCCGGAGGCACCTTGTTGGCAACACTGGTACTGGTGTGGTGGTGGTGATGGTGCGAGGAGATGAGTGGTCCGGCGGGTTGGTAGTAGCCTGCGACAGACAAGGCAACACTGTAGTGTTATGGCGGTACATGTGACAAGACAAGGCAACACTGTAGTGTTATGGCGGTACATGTGACAAGACAAGGCAACACTGTAGTGTTATGGCGGTACATGTGACAAGACAAGGCAACACTGTAGTGTTATGGCGGTACATGTGACAAGACAAGGCAACACTGTAGTGTTATGGCGGCATATGTGACAAGACAAGGCAACACTGTACGAATATGACGGGGCATGTGGGAACATTGCAATATACTTCGAATACTAGCACTTGTGGCAACATTACAATACTATTTCATTGTAGTACAATACTTGTTTTCCCAATATTTTATATACAATACCAATAACAAATCTCAACATGTTCACTATTTTCTATTAAATTATTGACATAAAATTTATTCATGGTTCGGGAACGGTTCACTTGGGTCTACAATTTGTTCAGGATATCTCCAACTCACTCAGGAATCTTAGGAGAAAAAGCACTTTTATTTATACAATGAGTGTATTAAAGTTTGTAATCACAGTAGTTGGCATTATGGTGATATAAGAAGTGCTTATTTCCTCGAGGAGACGTTAGTGAGGTCAATAAATACCTCCTGGTTATTCTACTAAAGAGATGAATTGATTTAGTAACGATGAGCTCTTTCACCGAGGACACGTGACTTGTAAGGTCATTTAAACCTACTGGTTATTCCATCCAGAGGACTAGGTTGATTAGCAAGGTCATGATAATATACCTTCTAGCTATTCCACACAAGAGTCAACATGTGTTAGTGAGGCCATGATATACCTCCTGGTTATTCCACCTAGGAAACCACATTGGTTATGGTAAGCCTCCTAGTTATTACACCCAGGAGACTACGTTGGCTGTCATGATGCCTCCTGTTTATTCCACCCAAGAGACCGCGTTGGCTGTCGTGATTAACCTCCTGTTTATTACACCCAGGAGACTACGTTGGTTGTCATGATACATCTCCTGGTTATTCCACCCAGGAAACCACGTTGGTTGTGATGAACCTTCTGGTTATTCCACCTAGGAGACTACGTTGGTTGTCATGACACACCTCCTGTTTATTTCACCCAGGAGATTACGTTGGTTGTGATGAACCGCCTGGTTATTCCACCGAGGAGACTACGTTGGTTGTTATGACACACCTCCTGTTTATTTCACCCAGGAGATTACGTTGGTTGTGATGAACCTCCTGGTCATTCCACCCAGGACACGGTTGGTTGTCATGATATACCTCCTGGTTATTCCACCCAGGACACGGTTGGCAGCGTGACAAGAGCGCAGCCAAGGTTTCTCGGGCGAAACACGGCAAGGCAGGCAACTTCGCGAGCAACGAGGATCTGTTATAGTCGACCGTGCAATAGGAACTCGACGCAAAGCGGAAACATAACGACCTCGTTTCGCACCGAGAAATATTGTTTGGCTCAAAATTTAACAACAGGAAGAACGCTTAAACACCTCTAAATGGGGGGCGGGGGGGATTTACAGCCTTAATTACTTTAATTTGTGATTGAGGAAGAAAAAGTGAATTTAATATGGGTTAAATAAATGTTTTTGATCCTAAAAGACAAACTGAAATATAATAAGGCCTTCAAACATTTTGTTGGATTCATTTGTAAATCTAATTACATTACGTTTAAATAGAAAATAGAAGTTCATTTTGAGTTGTTTTTTTTTACTTTACAAACTACAATAAATATAAAACAACTGCTGTAATTATCATATTATTTTATATATCTTTTTAAAAGTCTTATAACGATTCATTCATTCATTAATAAACTGTGTGGGCCTAAAATTTGTTTAAAAAAATTAATTGTACAACGTTAATTATGATTATAAAATTCAACATTAAAAATGATGAAATTTACTTTAAGTAATGCGTGAAACAATAGAAATCAGATCCTATGTAATAATAATAATAAATAATAATAATAATAATAATAATGCGCGTCTGGGCTATTTCGCTCGTAGCCCAGTAGTGGAAAGTTTAGCCCGTATTAATGTACATGTTTCCGAGGGGACGCCCGAATGTACTAATCGTACATCCTTTCTGTGGAGGCTCTTTCTATGTCCCGATGAGATGAGGTGATAGTGAGTATGAGGGTGTGGAACCAGTAGAAACACTTAGACCTAACTTAACTAAGCAAGCCCTGGTGACAGTTGCGGTAATTCCTCCTTCGGGACCAATACCCAAGGTACCAATTGGGAATCGAACCCGGGACCACTAAGTTAGCAGCCAGGAGCTCTGATCACTATACCACGAGGCCGGTTAGCCCTCAAGTATTACGCCATTTGAAAGTCGTTACCAAAAAAAGTTCCTATTTTTTTTTTATCGCCGCATCTTACTGTACTAACGGGTTAGGTTAAGAGCATGATGGGATAGGGATGAGGAAGGAAGCATTTTAGAGATAGTCTACCCGCATTTGCGTTGAAGGAGAGTGGGAAACCGTTTAGGAAAAATCACCCTCTGTAGACCCGACCGGGATTCAAAGCGCGATCTCCCCGTCTTCGGCAGACCAGTCTTAACACGGGAGTGACGCCTTAGACCATTCAGCCACCGAAGAGGGTAAGTCCACTCACTATACGAGAGAGGGCTTTTGGCTTTAATCTTCAAGAGGCTACCTTGCAGTCGATGAACCCGGAAATAAAACTACACGACCTGGGTTAAGAAAAGGAACCAGAGTACGTTTATTTCCGTCTCGAATATTTACTTGCCAAATATTATTTTTATCGGAATAAATAAAATAGTTTATCATTAATTAAACGTTATCAGTTCATTAAGACTATATACTTCCAAACGATAACATCAATAATTTTTTTTATGTCACAACTGTAATGTTCTGATAAAAGGATCTTTGCCGATATCCTCGTACTCCCGAAATCTGATGGCCCCAACACCGACCACTGTGGTATGCGCTTAAGGATGTGGTATCGATATAAGAGTATAGATAACCGTAGGTATCTTTAACAATATGTTAATCGGGGAAACGTTCTTTTTAATCTAGAAATATAAAATACAGCTTTTGCATTAAATAAAATGGTATGTTCATATTTAATAACCCACTGAAAATTATGACTGAACCATATTATTGTATAATTATGTTGGACGGTATGATAGTATTGTATGACGCATATTATGAAAGATTTTATTAAAACATATTTTTTTCCATCTATTTTATCCTCCTTTGACCTTGAAGGTTAGAGAACTTGCCTTGATTGGTTGCATTTAGGTGAAACTTTGAACCGATAATAAAAAATAATAAAATAACTCTAGAAAAATCATTTAAAAAATCTTAGGTATAGTGAAGACAGAGATATGAGTCTATTCGTTTCCCCAAACCAGTGTCCTTTATTTTAATTAAAGTAGCGTCTGCTACGGAAAATAAGATGGCCAGCAAGGACTGATGTAGCCGGTGCAAATAAATATGAGCACGAGCGAAGATAACCAAACTCAAACTGTTTTTTTATCTCGATATCGGCGTGTGATTATTCATATCCATGAACGCCCATAAATGGGTGACAAAGGGGGCTTTATCCTCCGTACCCCTCTTATCACTCTGCAATTTTGTTGTTTAATTTTTATGAAAACCTCAAAACTGTGTATTTGGCTCTAATTTTCTCCTAACAACTTTCAATCATCAATATTCGAGTTACCCGCCTCGGTGACGTAGTTAGCTATCTCTCTAGTTTCGTGTTGAGCTAGACTGCCGAGGACGGGGGAAACCAAGGTTCGAATCTCGGTCGGGTGAACTGGGGGTAGTTTTCCACTCTCCCTTTACGCAAACGCGGGCTCACTTCTTCTAAATCAAACCTTCACAATTCCTAACCCATGAGCGTAATTAGTAAATAAGCGTACAACCCGAACGGGTAGTAAGACACGGTGCTAATAATAATAATATAAAAGATATGTGCTTCTTTCCAATGGTGTTCAGCTACAAGTCTATTTAATCTTTTGTTAATTTTTCAGAAACATTTTTTGTTGCTAAAATTGGCTCATAAAACACATAGCTTAGAATTATGTTAAGATGCTCTAAAATGTCCTCCCACAAGGATAAATTCCTAAAATTCTATCTCGAGGAGGGGGTGGCAGATGGGACTCCAATCCACCCCAATTTGGAAAACCCACATTGGCGCCTTAGCTCATATCAGTTATAGTATCGAAATAAAAGTATCGACTAAAATCACACCTCTACATGAGCTACCAAGCAAAGTCAAGTAGTACATGGGTTGGTAACCATTTTGGGCTACGATCGACCTATAAACTCATCAAAGGTCACGACACGCGATCACCCTTATTTTCTTCAATCTACTTTCGTTATTTATCGTCTATATCCTGCATCTTATCTTGTTCCTAATAATCAACCTTCCTCGAATACACTAGAACATTGATAATCCGAACTAATTGGGACTGAAGCTTTCCCGGATTAGCGACAGTTCGGATTAACCGAGAGAATACAGGGACACAGTATTTTCACGAATTTTAAATTACAGTTGAACGAGTTTAATCAAGCTTACATTTATTTAACTGATGTACAACGCGTAATAATGTATTGTAGTTATTTTTAGTTACAGGAACACACATTGTGTTGTCAACAACATGTAAATATTAAGAAGGTTTTTACTAGATATCACCGTTTATTACAATTCTGTTTTAGCTTTGAGCTTTATTATTATTATTATCATCGCGTCTTACTACCCGTTCGAGTTATAATATGTAATGGTAGGGTGATTGTGAGATGAAATGGAGGACCTACAGTTTAACGTAGGATCCAAACCACGGTGGAGGCCTGGCATTCCCCACATTCACAAGTTGAGCTTGATAATCAATACAATATATTTCATTTGACTTAATATCCCCCCCCCCCCCGCCTCTGTTTTCCAAAAAATGTGTTCAGATTATCCGGAATTTAGAAATGCCAAGGTTCGGTCTAACGAAGTTTTATTGTAATTATGTTCTTACCCTTCTACTAAATAATATATATAGAGAAAAAACATGTTAATATTAGAATTTAATTTTCTTGTTACATTACCGCTTATGACCGACCAGGGGCTATTTCAGTCGTATTTAAATATTATTATTTGATATTTTGCTCGTATTTAAATATCATTATTTGATATTTTGGTCGTATTTAAATACTATTATTTGATATTTTGGTCGTGTTTAAATACTATTATTTGATATTTTGGTCGTACTTAAATATCATTATTTGATACAGTTGAGAATCTAAACAGCTCAAAAAGATGTAGGCCTACTTTTAATGAAGATCGACAAGTCACGGACCTATGCAGTATCTTCTCATTCGAGCATTGTCTGTACAAAGAGGGGAGGGAGGGGAAGAGTTGAAACTGCTCCTAACCAGGGCGGCGGAGGGGAGCGGTTCAAAATGCAGTTAGTCCAGTGTCACTTCCGCGTCACGTGGCCCGCACAAATCCCTCCGCCGTGAGCCGGGTCATTACAGAACAGTAGACCCCCTCTCTCCCTCTTCCAACATACACTAAGGTTACTGAACAGATTGGATCACCGACATTTCGGCATAGTAGATTTACCTCTACTCATCTTAAGAGGTCCTGGTTAGACTCCCGGCAGATATAAGGTATTAATTTACGTGTTTTTTTTCACTTAAAGGGGTAAAATAAAGCCATGTTTTTTTAGTACCTCGTCTTACTACCCGTTCGGGCTACACGCAAACCTAACTTTTAAAGCTAATTTGTCAAGGATGAGGAAGTTAAATTTAAGAGCATTAGTGTACTCAATATATGCGTGGGTGACCTGGCGGTCTAGGGGGGGTAAGGTGTCAGACTTCTATGCTGGCGGCCGGGGTTCAATCCTCGGTCCCGGCACAGATTTATCTGATTACCAAACCCTTCCTTCACCTCTGACAAGACATCTTGTGAATGTGGGGAATGCCAGGCCTCCACCGTGGTTCGGATTCCACGTTAAACTGTAGGTCCTCCATTTCATCTCACAATCACCCTACCATTACACATTNCAATCATCCTATCATTACACATTAGCGTAAGTGCGTATAACCCGAACGGGTAGTAAGACGCGGTGCTAATAATAATAATAATGATATATGCGTGGAGGGAAGGTGGAAAACCACCATCAATACATCCGACCGGAATTCGAACCCCGACCTCTCCATCATCGACAATCCGATATATTGCGAGAGGGACGTCTTGTACAATTCGACCACCGAAGCGGGTGATTTTTTATAACTTATATTTGTTTCGTAAATATCCAAAGTTTGAATAAACCACTGATACAAACAAAAGGTTGATATATACATTTTAATCAAAAGGCGACATGTCAAATAAACAGTATGACAATAACCAACATCTTAGGGGAAAAAACATTTTTTAAATCGAAATTCCCCAAGACGGAAATTCCATTTCTGAAGTTATGTGTTCAAAATAAATAAATTTTAAAATATTCCTTTTGTTACAAAGAAAAATATATTTGGAGCACGTTCGCAAATAAATATACGTTGACTAAAAAGAGTGTTTATTACGGTGGAGTAGAAGGGAACGCGAATTTAGTATAGTATTTTTTCTTCTTCAATTTTTACAACATAAAAAAATTCAGATAAAACAAGATATTACTTCAGTAGATACTTTTCATCGGCTCTTGAACATTTTCCCGAATATATGTCATGAGCACAGCGGCGTTTGAACAAAAACTTTGTAAATTAAGGGTAAAGTAACAAATATTCAAGAAATGAGTTTAATGTAGTTGGAAAACTAAATTAAACGCCTCTACTTAATAATATTTTTATTTATTTTGGACCAAAAAGGGTTTAATAATGCTATGAAACTGTAAAAAATACTGATATAAGCTTTCTCCATTCAATTCCATCTTGAGATACGAATATAAGGCTTACATCTATCTTCCTAGTCAGTCAAATAGAACATTCTCCGACTATTTACAACATACCCTTTTTATACATTACCACCGCGTCTTACCAACCGTTCGGGTTAAACACCTATGTACTAATTACACTAATGTGTTAGGGATTAGGAAAGAGTTAATTTAGAGTACCCGCATTTGCGTGGTAGAATGTAACGTAATTTAGGGAAAACACCCTTATTGCACCCTACCCGGGTAGAACCCTGATTTCTCAGTCTTCGGCAGTCTAGCCTAATGCAAGAGTAGCACCTTAAACCGTACGACCACATTATAATTAATTTCCTTGGCAGTTTTAAATTCCCTGACAATTGCAAGTTTTCCATATTTTCCTCGACTCAAATGTCCCGATAAATTATAAAATTAATCATAAGTGTTATTTAAGTATCTCGGATAGAATCGTTACGTCCCCAATGAATCAAGGTACAGTAGCCCCATGGCTTCTTTGGTGCTGACTGACAGTTCACAGCTGACAGTCAACATTTAGGTATATAACAACATTATGACTATAAGAAGTGACAGCTGCTAAACACATGTTTTTGGGGATAATATGGTTCGGCGTAGGGATACATAATTTGGTTTGGTAACTTTTCAAAGCCATCAGCTGTCAGCTGTGAGCTGTCAGTCAGCACCAAATAAGCCATGGGACTACTGTAGGAGTCTTGATTTTGGTTGGAAGAACAGCCTAGAAAATGTAAACATATTATATTTACGGTCAACATTGATAATATCTATCAAAAGCGACAGCTTAAGCTCACGTGACTTGACGTATGAATACGTGAAACTAGATCCAGTAACTTTTCTAGCAGTCGAATAAGACCCTTACTATAAAAATTGGACTCTAGTTTCTCAACGACTGAGTTCACTAGGGAAGGAATTTTATTTTCGGAACATAGGATAAAAATAGGCACTGTGTTGCGAAGTCAATCTAGCTTTAACGAACACAATAATGTTAAGTGGACGCTTGTGTTAACTAATACACAAAACATAAAAAAAAAACAGATTGTGTGTATTATTTGAAATCTAATTTCTCAAACTAAAAGGATCACGTATTTGAGTCAATCAAACAATAATTAAACTAATTAATAACTAATGGGATGGTCATCAAAAAGCTGTATAAAGATCAGTTAGCTAAAAACAAACGTGATAGGTTTATAAGTGGAGTACTTTATTTATTCGTATTCAAAAGTCGAGTTGAACTAAAGCTGCCCAAGTATTGCACAGATGCCAAGTTATTCCTTTTATATAGTTCAATTTGAATAACAAGGGCCTTTTTATGTGTGTGGACAAAATTAGTATTATTTTACTATAATATTATTATTGGTATTTTATAAGTAGTGATAATATTTATCAAAAGCGACAGCTGAAGATCACATGATTTGGCGTATGAATATTTGAAAATAGATCCAGAAACTTTTCTAGTTGTTAAGAACAAAGTTTTCCCTAAAAACTTTGAAAGTTTACGATACATAGTCCTGATAAAATCACCCACGGAAATACAATATTAGACAATGATTCATGTTTCTTCAATGAGTGAGTTCAGACATTCAAACTCGTGCCGGTGGACGCGCGGACACTGGCGTCAGTCTCGCCTGGTTTGTCGGTGACGGAAGAGGTCGCTCGCTGTTCGAGTAAACCGAGTTTTTGTTATTCTTTTCTCTCTTCAACTATGTTTCCTCTAAAGTTCATCTACCTCCTTCATACTCGATTACTGCGGATATCTCGGACAGGTGAGCTAATTAGTCAACATTGTCGGCAACACGTCACGTCACAGCTATCATCTTAACCGCAACTTGGTTTATTTGAAAAGAAAATGGTTCCGAGAAAAGTCTGCGGGTGGAAGTGACCAGTGTTGTCTTTAGAACGGATCAGCCCGACCCGAGCAAGGCGCGACTTGGCAACACCGCGACGCTCTACCAGACCGAAAAGAGCTTAAGTCCCGCTGACGTCAACGGGACAAGTTGGCGTCCGCTGCATCGGTAGGGTATCGAACCACGCCTCTGCGTGTTATCGTCCCCGTTACCAATCGAATAATATGGACTTAAATGAATAATGTTTTATATGTAATTCAATACAAGTAAAACTGAGTGAAATAAAGCCATTATTAGAATACTTTACAGAAAGGTTTATATTGACGTGTGTAAATGTCTGTCCGTTATTTTTCTTTCCCACTTTTAAACTAAAATCATGTGATTCAAATAATAATAATTAAAACTAGCTGATTAATGTTATGTTACAAAACATAATTTTAATTATTTTAGGCCAAAATATTTTTTTTCCACGAATTTATAGAATTCAAGGCAAGTTTTTTTTAGGAAAGACAAATTTGGGACCATTTGGCATTTCGTCTGTCTGTCTGTCTGTTTGCCTCGCGGTTGTCTGTCAAATGAATGGACTAATTTTAACTTGATTTGGCAGGGATGTTAATTGAACCCGGGACACAGACAAATTGTAACGAACGATAGTAACATGGAGGGAGCGAGGTCTACTGTACACAGAACTACTAGTAAATTAGTTTTAAAATATCATATTAATAGTACATTAGTATAGGTATCCTGTGTCTACACATTATATTTGAGTGGTTTATGTGTAAGAAAGGGCACCGGCCTTAGCTTAGGTCAAACAAAGACTTATTATTATTGAGCTCTGAAGATGTACCGTCAAGTCTGTAAGCTAAATTTTAAGTCCAGTCTTTAACACTTAATATTCAAAAGGGATAACATTACACACATTAAAAGAGCCCCTTGAATTTCCAATTAGGGAAAAAATACAGAAATATCAGCTTTAGTGTGTGTGTGTGTGTGTGTGTGTGTGTGTGTGTGATTTTTGTGATGCGCTATTTTATTTCTGCGTTGAAGTTATTGTCGAAGTTGGCATAATTATATGGTAGAAGGAGTAGAAGTGATGTTTGATTCATACCTTCTCCTGCTACCCTCTTTATCCCCTCCACTTTGCCTCAAGGCCAGTAGTCATTACTTGTTAGCAACAGGGTGGCGTGGCGGAACATTACAGACAATAGTGTAGGAGACAGGATTGCAAACTACACGGCGGATAAACCCACTTCTTCAGGAGCACTTAGACCCACTAGTGTTAATATTGTATCACAAGTGTGCCGGTGGATATGCTGAGGATACACTAGTTGAAAAGTTAGTGCACTTAAAGGCTCATCTTCCAACAAACACTAGATCTGAGAATCAACTAAGTACTCTTGAGTTGTGTCAGTTTATATTGTACGAAAAGAGGAACTACAGGGGATCCACCCAAATGTTGACATTGCCCTCCAAATGTTCTTAAGTGCGCTAGCTTCTAACCGAAAAGAAGAAGCTACTGTACCTTTTCGTGGCTGAGAAGAGTACAAAATTAGCTGCTTACAAACATGACAGAGATTCACTCTAATTCACTGACAATCGTCTCGATTGAAGGTCAATTATTGGAGAAAATGGATTTGTCTGGCATAATCGACCGGTTCACTAAGCAGAAATCAAGGTAAAATATATTATACACTATTTTATTTTTGTATACATGATAATAGGGCCCCTATATGATCAGTAAGATTGTTTAATAATGTAATAATTAATACTGACAGTCCGAATGATCGTGTAGGGGCAGTACTGATGGACGGACTTACGAAAATATTGATGTGATTCGAATTATCTGATCACAACGGAATCGTTCCACCAGTTTTGCAAGTTGTGGGAGAGACTGACAGTAAAACTTAACTTGTGCGCACAATCATTGGTATTTCCTTCAGTCTCGGTAGCAAACAGACTACACATGTCCTTTTATTATCATCCATGTTGTTGCACGTTGCATGCAGGAGCTCAGACTGATACAAATTATGATACGGGCCGTGTATGGTCTTGTTGTAAATACCGATGCCTACTGACTGATCGTTTAGGGGCCCTATAATAGTGTATTGGTAAGTAACATGTTCTACAGTCTAATACCCGCCTCGGTGGCGTAGTTAGCTAACACACTAGTCGTGTTGAGCTCGACCGGCGAGAACGGGGAGATCGAGGTTCGAATCTCGGTCGGGTGAACTGAGGGTGGTTTTTCCTAAATGGTTTCCCACTCTACCTCCACGCAAATGCGGGTTCACTTCCTCTAATTAAACCTTCCCAATTCATATTCCATTAGCGTAATTAGTACTTAAAGCGTATAACCCGAACGGGTAGTAAGAAGCGGTGCTAAATATTAATTACAGTCTAATAATGCAAACTTTATATTGTTAGATTTGTGTGGTGTTTTGTGATAGTGTAAACCTATTTATTTCAATTTTTAAATCTTTGCTTAGATTCTTACTATATTTAAAACCTCGCTATAATAAATAATAAAATAACGTAATCATTTTTTTCTTCTTTTACTCCACAGATAACAGTTATTTATATGGTATATGTGTTTCCGTGCATGAAGGGTGGTAGGGGGAGACGGGGATTTAAAAGGGGGTACATTAAGGTAGGAAAGGTGGGCGGCACATTATCTAGGGTCTGTGGGTGGCAGAGTCGTAAATCCACCCCTGAGTAAAACCAAGCTATTGACATATTTTGGAAGTCAGACTGGTACCTAATANTAATAATATTTAGCACCACGTCTTACTACCCGTTCGGGTTATACGCTTTAAGTACTAATTACTCTAATGGATTAGGAATTGAATAGGTTGAATTAGAGGAAGTGGGCCCGCAATTGCGTGGAGGGAGAGTGGAAAACCATTTAGGAAAACAACTCAGTTCACCCGACCGAGATTCGAACCTCGATCTCTCCGTCCTCAGCAGTCAAGCTCAACACGACACGACTTGAAATAATGTGTTGACATAACTTACTTTCATATTAATGATGACAAGCCGTGATCTTTCGCGAATGTTAATTACTTCTCATAAGAGAGGGGGAAAAAAAACCTGTTCACCCTTATGTCCTGTCCAAAATTGAACACTTTTTGACTTACAAAATGTTTAGGAATCGATCGCAGGTGAGCAATTCCAAATGGTTTGTGTAATTCGGACGTATTGTTTGTTGATTTATCCAAAGACCCACGGGCCGAAAGTACGACATGCCATGGTTATATTTGTTTTAGTTTTTTGGACACCCCTGGGTGACTCGGGTGTGAAAAAACGAGGGGTGGTGGGGGAAGACACATTCAATATATCGCATGGCCTTTTAAAAAAAAGTTATTTAAATATATTCAAGAGTGTTTCGAAAAAAATGTACTAACCAGGCTAATGAACTAAGGATGAGGAAGGCTAGATTTACAGGAAGAGAGTGTACTCGCATTGAAGTGGAGGGAGAGTGAAAGATAATTTAGGTGGGAAAAAAACCTCTAACACCCGACCGTGATTCTATCCCCGTGATCACAGTCATCAGCAGTGTAATCTATTGCGAGAGTGATGCCTTAGACCATGCGGTCACCGAAATAGGTGTCACCATATCAGTTTACATTAACATTGTTTCTGTAGCAATCTAAATACCAGGAGGAAGTACCCAACAATGTTTTTAAGATATTTATAACGCAAGTTCGTTTATCAATAATATACAAAACCCGCTTCGGCGGCCGCGTGGTCCAAGGCGCTACTATCGTGTTGGACTAGACTGTCGAAGACGGGGAGATCGGGGTTCGATCCCGGTCGGGTGCACTGAGGATGGTTTTTCCCTGAAATAGTTTTCAACTCTTCCTCCACGCAAATACGGGTTCACTTCCTTTAAATTAAACCTTCCCAGTCGCTAATCCATCAACGTAATTAGGCCTAGTAGGCCTACATAATACGTATAGCCCGAACGAGTAGTAAGACGCGAAGCTAAACAAAATTTACAAACTATCTATCCAGGAAAAAAAAAAGAAGTGAAAACAAATTAAACAGTTTTAAGTTGTGGGGGGCAGTAGTTGCAGTCGCGAGTTATAGCCCAGTTCTGCGCGCGACCATACCCACAACAAGCGTGCCGGAAGTTTGTATAGTCATGATCGTGTCGTGTTCCCGGTGCGGGGGATGTTCAATAGGTAGGCTACCGTCTGTGCGCCTCAGTGCTGCCACAACACAGCCAAAATATATATTTTACTACGCCATGGTTGTTAACATGGGGAGAGATTTAAGGGAGGGGGGGTGGGGACTAAAATACAAGGGAAAAAAATAGATTACAGCTTTTAATTTGTCTCCTTTGAAATCTTATTTTATTTGTAAAAACATTATTCTGAAAAGGGGTTCCTAGGATTCGCCAAACTGCCAAGGGGTTCCCTGCCATCCCCACCCCCAAAATGAAGGGTTAAGAACAACTAATCTAGGGGAGTAGGGTGTTGAGAAACTGTGAATTTCGACCAGCCGTGAATCCGGGGTACTGTGAGTCTGACTCCTTAGACAATACGAGGGGCCGGCAGCGGATGGGGGAACCGATATCACTTCATAAAACGCACCCCTACCATCAATAATGTACTGGACAGCGAAGAAGTTACAAAATGTGGTATCAAAGACTCCTGGTGAATGGCTACCAGACGTGGAAAAGCTGACAATTTATTAAATGTTCGGTGACCTGGCGGTCTAGGGGTAAGGTGTCAGACTTCTGTGCTGGGGGGTCGGGGGTTCAATCCTCGGTCTCGGCACAGATTTATCTGATTACCAAACCCTTCCTTCACCTCTGACAAGACATCTTGTCAATGTGGGGAATGCCAGGCCTCCACCATGGTTCGGATTCCACGTTAAACTGTAGGTCCTCCATTTCATCTCACAATCACCCTACCATTACACATTAGCGTAAGTGTGCATAACCCGAACGGGTAGTAAGACGCGGTGCTAATAATAATAATATTAAATGTTTTTGTTATCACCGCGTCTTACTACCCGTTCGGGTTATACGCGTATATGATAATTAATTTAATGGAGTAGGTATGAGGAAGGAAGGGTTTTAAGGCAATATACCCGCATCTGCGTGGAACAAACGTGGGAAACTATTTACGAAAACACCCTCATGACCCAACCGGGATCCGAACCCCTAGCTCCCGGTCATCAGCAGGCCAGTCTAACACGAGAGTGACTGACACCTTAGGTCATTCGGTCAATGAAACGGGTTAAAAGCTGATATTAGTCGATTAAGTTAACCAATTATGTTGAATTAATTGAAATGGTAGACCTAAGTTTTAATTGGACTTTTAATAACTGTTCTATTAAATGTTGTATAGTTTTGAATCTTATTATCTTCCTTAGAAGGTCACTGATCTGAATAATACTTTGTATAGAGTAGGGTATAGGGCAATGGGGGTGAGTTTATGGAACCGGCGGTGGTTGGGCTATGACCACAAGAAAAATAAGTTTTTTGAACCACTGGTCCAGAGCTATAACCACAGAACCAGAAAAATCCTTAAGAATTAAGGTTGTAAAAACTTTCATCCTTAACGGAGGATCAAAATTAAAGGATTGCTTATGCTAGGGACGCCCTCCCTAAAATATTATAAATAGTCTACCGCAACAAGATTCGAACCAAAGTTTCAAAGATCGTAATCACAGTCGAGGTCTCGGGTGATTCAAACACGAAACAATGCTCCATTAACTACTTGAACTTACACACTCATGAACATCGTTGTAATGATCGATGTAGGTAATAAAACAAGTTATAAACGGGAATATAAATAACACAATAACTCTCATTATATATGTACGAGTTAAATAAACATATAAAAGATCGAATTAATATAAAAATAAATGTATACTAGAGTTGTACAATGTTCCCGTAAGCGTTCAAACATGCTGTAGAGTTTAGTTGACTCGTGTGGGATAGCAGTTACTTTAATATCTGACAGTTGGGCTTGTTCAAAGGATGAGTGTGGATCGAGTGACGAAGCAACTATATGAAGGTAGAGTGTGTGGATCAAAAGGAAGGGGGTAGGTAGGTCATGTAAGACGTGGCTAAATGTTGTAGACAAATGTGTGGAAAAAAAAGAAACATTAAGGGGTTTAAGAATAAAAGAGTATGTATTGAAAATAAAATTATTTTAAAATAATTTGTTGTGGTAAATTAATTTATTTTAAGAGAATAAAAATTATTATGGATCATGTAAAATATTACCCCGATACACTTTCAAACCAAATAGCTATTGAGTCAATTTTAAAACTAATCAATTTTTTTTATATAATTTATCTTCTATATAACCTTGAAAAGAAATCCCCCTAAAAGACAATTAGTACAGTTCTATTTGCCTTAAACTCTCCCCGAATATACATCTAAACAAAATCACATTTCAAAATATTTCGAGTTTTCTACAAATCAACTCATCAGTAAACTACCCTTTAACGAACTTTTACCCAAAACTTAAGTATACAGAGTTATTTGGAAAGTCAACCACTTACTAGATATTCATTTTAAACAATTGTCTAAAAATTTGGAATAAAAAAAAACTTACTTATCAGTAAATTCCCCTTTATTTGAGGAATAAGGTTAAAATAAAATATAAATGTCCCAAACTACATATAGATATAAATTTTGAACAAAATCCATCAGACCGTTTCAAATTTATGGCCAGAGACAGACGGGTAGAAATGTAAAATCCACTTTTTCGGGTTCCAACATGCATAAAACTTAAAACAAAAGATGCATCATAGTGTAGAGGTCTAAAAAAAAATGTTCACCGTTACAATACTCTCTCTCTCTCTATTGATGAGAAAGTAAAAAGGGTTATTTAAACACGAGGAAAAAGACGCGACTTGACACTTCAGGAATGGTAGGGGGGGGGGGGGAAAAAAAAAA
>CABFOW010005198.1:0-13963 GCA_902141385.1 Timema californicum
ATATTACTTTAAAGAAAATTTACCTTCATCCATGACTTTTTACATAATTTAGATTAGTCCAAATCAATACATTACAATGTTTATATGGGTCTATTTTTTTCAAAAATGTGTATACTGAATTACCAGTTCCAGACACACAAGGCTGCAGGGACATTTTAAAATAAATCCAATTCCTAAAGATTTATACTATCATGTTTACTTTTTCTTGTCGAAGCAATATGTATTTCTTGTCTTCTTAGGTTAGTTAGAAAGGAAGTTGATAACCAAAGGAAGTCAACTGTAAATGGGAACTGGTTGACCTACAGTCAAAACAAAACACGTTTGTGTTGAGGATGAACATACACACTTTATTTTCTAGCCTGTGGCTCCACACTGTAACAAATTTTATTCTGTCTCAAACACTTTCAAAATAATAATGTGACTATACACAAGCACTTTTTCACCTGCAACTCAAATCTTCTTCCTAAGTCGACAACCCGAAGGTTGGTTTGATGTGATTTCTATTCCTCCGGCGCTCGACATTCACTCAGTCCTTCGGCTGGTTAGTGCTGCCTGCGCCATCTGGTAGAAAACCCATGTACTAGGGGAGTTTATAAAGTGTGATGGTCCCCCGTTGCCTTCCACACTGAATTTCTATGAGCAAACGTGAAAAGCTCCTACCGATTTTACCGGGAAAGGTATCTTCGCGTACCTTCCAGGTTTTTTTTACATGTCCACAATCGACACGGGACGGACGGCCTTAATTCCCCTTCAAAGAAAGTTGTGCTATGGATTTTTAACGCTCAAGAAAAAATATGTTGGCCATGGTTGGGTTTGAACCCACGAACATCGGGTTCTGAGGCGGGCACTTTACTAATAATGAGCTGGATTATTTGACTAACATTGTTGTTAAAATAAGTTATTTAAATTGTTTATTCAAAGTGTCTGACTCATGCTGTTAGTAAAAATTTTGTTAACAACAATGTTAACATTGTGTCTGCCCAAATTATATTTTAAAATTCCCAACTTTTCCAGCCACTACTTATAAAACTATTAAGTATATTACAAACATTATTTCATTAAATGTAATATTTTTGGACCCAGACATATTTTGAAATTGCGTCACTATATGAAGGGTTTAAAGGATTTCAGCCTATATCAATGAGTCGTTGGATGATTAGATTTCAAAGAGATTATATCAATAGATTTAAAAGATTGTCTTACACCAGTACAGTTTAAAATTATTGTTGTGAGACACATCCGTTTTTTAATTCCTTCTTCCTATAATGTAATCAAATTCCCACACATGCATATAACCATGACTCAACTCTGGCTAAAGACAACATAAAAATCAAATGATGGCCTTGAGAATTTAGCTTACTAAGCTCAACAAGTACATTGACTGTTATATATATATTTTATTTTTTTGTGAATGTGTAAAAATTCCAGAAATTAAATAAAATTCTTTGGCTCTTACCTGACCAAGCAACATTTCCTTACATTATCCTGATTTCCGGGTACCTGAACAGTCTATATGAATTATTAACGTTGAAAGGGCGCTTGTGAAAGTTAACGAGGCTGCTATCAGAAGTTTAAGGCCTTGTTCCTTATAATACTTTTCCTAAATGTAGCAAATCCAGCCATTACGTGTTAACCCTACCGTGGTGGACGATATATTGCTACATCCGAAATTGTACTATTGGTATATCGATGTTAATATTAAACCGGTTTGTTGCGATATATCGCATAGCCCTTAACCTGGACACAGGAATCGAATCTAGGACCATTGGCTGATCGTGCCGAAGCTTTACCACTGAGCCTCCCAGGATTCGTCCCGTACTCAAGGTAATTCTTGACTCAAAATTTCGTTAGTTAGTTAGTCAATGTTTATGACGGAAGTGTGGGAATTCATTGGCTAATTTAGAGCTATGATCGACGCCACGACCACCAGCGAACTCCGAGGGACGGCTTTATGGCGCAATCAGTACAATATTCAGTACTAATATTATATGAACATCAGCATAAAGCCGACTAGAGCCTCCAGTGGCTGTGGTATCAACGATAGCTCTAAGTAGCCAATGAATTCCCACACTTCCGTCATAGATGTTGTCTTAAACAATGAGGGAAGGATTACCCTGACCATGGGACAGGTCTTGGTTAGCTGAGTGATAGAGGATTGGCGCTTTAGTCTTACAGTCCTGGGTTTGATTTCGTATCCGGTTGCTATTTTCCAAATATATGAAATATGATGTCCTAAGAGGAGAAATTTAATACCTCTCCTTAAAATTCATACAAGATAAAATCCGTAGAGCTTTGATATAAAAACAACAACAACAAAAAACACTGAGCCAGAAAAAATATGAAGCTATGAACGGGAAGAAACTTACCACTTTATTTTTGTTCCGCTTGTCTGGCAAATCCCCAAACACTAAACCATATCGTTCTTGGCAATAGAATCTCTTATGAGCAAGGAGATTAGCTAAACTACGAAATATGTTGAAACACATTTTGCATTCCATCATGATATTTATTTCGTTTGTCAACACTTGTTGGACCTGTAAACAAAAGAAAATAGACAGTTATAATATAATAATAATAATAAACCAATTTGACATATAAATTACTATCATTTTCATTTATTAGAAGTATTTACTGTGGACTTTCTGAACCTATATTAACTCAAGACTTATAATTAACTTAAATCTAGAACAGACACAACACCCAGACCCCCGGCCAGTTAATTCATCCCTGAGAAAGGGGAAGCCCACATTTCACCAATGATAAAGTTTTCGGCTATACCAGGAATCAAACCCAGGACTCCTTAGCTCAGTAGACAAACACGCTACCGACTTAGCCAAGGTGTCTAAAATACCTATAAAAATATTTTAGCGGACAAGACTCAGGGCGGAACCCTAATATTTTCATAGTTTTCTCGTTGTGAGGGCAACACAATTTTAAAACAAACTTATTCTGTATTCAAACAAACATTGTCTTTTCAGATTTCACGCTTGCTAAGCGAGTGTTTATATTTGGAGAAATGACGCCTAGACAGGGATTTGAGACCTGGTCGACTGGCTCTACGCACCGCTGACAGCTCTACCAAACAAGCTATCTGGAATCTCCTCCTTATCAGTCTACATAGTTCCCCGCTCACCCCCCACATATTACTACCTGTTCAGGTTCCACACTCCTGTATTAGTTAAAGCCAACCTCGGTGGTCTCGGGCTAAAGTGCTCGCCTCAGGACTCAATGCTCGTGGGTTCAAGCCCAGCCGAGGTCGACAAATTTTTCTTGAGTGATAAAAATCTGTTGCACAGCACTCTTCGGAGAGGAAGTATTTATTTATCAGACCTATGTCGATTGTGACACGTAAAGGAACCCTGGTAGTTAGCCCTATGTTAAAATACCTTTTCCCGACCAAATTGGTAGTCCTTTCGCTCTTGCTCATAGAAATTCTCGTGTGGTGATATAATCAATAAGATCAGAAATGGCATGTTAAATACCTCAAAGAAATAAAGAAATAAAAATTTTAATTATGCGAATGTTTTAGGGATGATTTTGCGTATGAGGCAGTTGTAAATGAGTAGTCAGAGTGAACATGGTTTGTATAAACTTGTTATAACAGCGTGCGTTGTTTAAACTATTGATTGAGTGACCTAATTTCTCCATTCTTACATGGTGTCATGAATTTCATTTCTCATTCCCCACACTTGTGGCTACAATGAGAAATGTGTTTCCTACCCCTGGTCTAGATGTAAAAGTTTGATGAGTTGGGGTAGCCCAAATTGATGGTCGAATGATCCAACATATCAATCTCATATATTTATTTTCTTAGCATCATATCTTAATATGTATTTAGGTTTTACACCTATGTACTAATTACATTAATGTATTAGGAATGAGGAGGTATAAATTTAGATTAAGTGTACCCACATTTCTGTGGATGGAGAGTGAAAGATAATTTAGAAAAAACTCCGCTCGATACACCCAACCAGGATTCAAACCCCGATCCCCTCGTCTTCAGCAGTCAAGTCTATTTATGAGAGTAATGGCTTAGACCATACAACCACCAAAGCGGGTGTTCCCTCATTCTCTTATTATTATCATCATCATCACCGCGTCTTACTATCCGTTCGGGTTGTACGCACTTACGATAACGTGTAATGGTAGGATGATTGTGAGATGAAATGGAGGACCTACAATTTAACGTGGGATCCGAACCACGGTGGAGGCCTGGCATATCCACACATTCACAAGATGTCTTGTCAGAGGTGAAGGAAGGGTCTGGTGATCAGATAAAGCTGTGTTGGTACCAAGGGTTGAACCCCGGACCTCCAACCCAGAAATTCGATGCCTTACCCCTAGACCGCCAGGTCACCTCCACTCTCATATTAGACTGGAGTGCTGATGAGGGGGGTAGATACAGGTTTGAACCTTGGATGAGTGTATTAAGGGTGGGTTCTTTCCCCCCCACCCCCTAAAGGGGTTTCTTTGCTCTCTGTGTGCAAACACAGGTGAATTTCCCTTATCCTTATTCCACTAGTGTGGTTAAACCCGAACGGGTACTAAAGATGCGATAAAAATAAAAGTTAGGATAGTAAGTTACCTGACTCCTAGTTACTCACCTCTTCAGTCCCATTTTGCAGTAGCTTGCAGAGTTGAGGTACACTCTTAATACTGATAGACATGGGCTTCTGTTGCACCGATCGGTCCCCGGGGTCATCATTTTGATCCACAGAAAGATTCTGCAGCGGATTCTTCCCTCCATAAGATTTCCCGACGCCGCTCTTCCCACCTTTTCCGGATTTGGTGCCCGTCTTTGAACTCATTTTTCTTTTAATTACTACAGTTAAAGAGAAGTGTGTGAGAATAATTCAAAATTAACACAGGATAAAGATAATTTTAAAAAAATTCTAGAAGCCCAGATGAATTGGTAGACGATGGTAACTAGGAATATAAAAAAAATAACCACAACATCATTACAGAATTATTTTTAAAAAATATATGAAACATGCGGTATGAAGTACCTTTTAAAAATATAAACATATTTTTTTTTTTATCAACATTGACTACCCCAAGAATGCTCCAAAATTGTCTTCCAATTTACAAAATATTATCCAAAAATGTAAATAAAAACTCTGAGCAGTGCATACAGATAAAACATGCCCATTAATAGTTGAAACTTTTAAAAAATATATATATCTGTATGTAATGAAAAACATTTAGCAAATAAAATCTCACATTTCCCTATTCATAAACATTTAAAAATAAACAAGTTACTTGCTTGAGAATAAAAAGCTCCCTTCCCACGGAAATATGTCCAACTTAATTTTCAGTGCTTCAGCAGGAATGTGTATTCTCCTAACACAACGGTAAAGTGTACAAAGTTCAGTCAAAGCCTACATTATCTTGTCGCTCCAACAACTGTGCGATGTAAGATCTTGTGTTCGAGTATTCATAAATTTACAACGCATCAATATTGTTCAACATTTACACCAAAAAAAAAAGGTCTATAAAATATAATTCAAGGAATGAAAATGTGACTCAGAGAGATAAGATTACTAAAAAAAATATATATTTACACAAATAGTGGATCCTGAACAGAGTTTATGCGCAGATGAGCACTGCAATGTGCAAAAAAATACATGTAATAAAAAAACCAGGTTGTGGTAATTACACTAGATATTTAAAAAATTACAGCTCCGCAGGTCACATGAATTGACGTATAAAACTAGTTTTAATAACATTTGTAAGTGTTGGGTACTATTATTCCTATAGTATTATTACCTGCTTACTCTATAGTATTAGGAACTCCAATGTTCATTGCCGCGATTAACAAAAGTACACCCACCACCTATTCCTATTTTGAGCTAGTTCTATCCAGTCCACCTCATTACATTATATCCCTATCTCGAGCTAGTTATATCCAGTCCACCTCAATACATTCTATCCCTATTTTGAGCTAGTTCTATCCAGTCCACCTCATTACATTCTATCCCTATCATGAGCTAGTTCTATCCAGTCCGCCTCATTACATTCTATCCCTATCTCGAGATAGTTCTATCCAGTCCACCTCATTACATTCTATCCCTATCTCGAGCTAGTTCTATCCAGTCCACCTCATTACATTCTATCCCTATCATAAGCTAGTTCTATCCAGTCCACCTCATTACATTCTATCCATATCTCGAGCTAGTTCTATCCAGTCCACCTCAATACACCCTATCTCTTTCAGGGCCATTCTAATGTTGTCCTCTAATCTGTGTCTAGGTCTTCTCATTGGGTTTGCCAGTCAATAAATACCCTAAACACGGCTCTAAATTCTTCCATTCATGCGTCATGTCCCAATCACCGTAGTTTGCGAGATTTGGTTATCCTAACAATCTTGTACAAAACAAACTGGATTGGACATATCCTTAAGAGGAACTGTCTTCTGCATGCCGTCATAGAAGGCACGGTAGAGGAAAAGAGGTGCTTAGGAAGGAGGAGGCAGAGCACAGGGCGCACTGGCGGTCTTATGTTTACTGACAAAAAAAATGGACCTGTTGTAAGACAAAACACCTATTAATAAAAATCTCTTGCGATGAATATAGGGTATGTAACTCATCATTATGTAACAATATTCTAACTATGATAATCTTGTTTGGGTGAGCAATTGTGGGCATCAACAAACTAAATTAATTAGTGAGCTCAAAAAAAACCCCGCCTCAGTGCGTAATTGGCTAGCGCGCTAGTCGTGTTGAGCTAGACTGCCGAGGACAGGGAGATTGAGTTTAAAATCTCGGTCAGGTGAACTGGGGGTGGTTTTACACTCTCTCTACATGCAAATGCAGGTTCACTTCTTCTAAATTCAACCTTCCCAATTCCTAATCCATTGGCATAATTAGTGATTAAGCGTCTAACCCGAATCGGTAGTAAGACATGGTGCTAATTAAAAACAACTTAAAGAGAAACAAAGGGGAAGGTGAACTTTAAGGTACAGAACAAGCATTAATTTTGCATGAAGATAGCCAGGCTATAAAAATACTTCTAAACTCAGGCTACCGATTAACTAAACATATTTTTCTTCAAGACAACTTATTTCACCTAAAATAAAAATAATCGTTAACATTTAGTTGGAACCCTAGCCTAGTCTACCGAGGGTGTTTTTCATTGATGGTTTCCGACTCTCCTTCCGAACAAATGTGGTTACATTTAATTTATATTCTAATTTCCTCATTCCAAGCTCCCTTAGCATGAGTGAATGTGGATAGTCTGTTAAGTGTACAGTAAAAGAGCTGTTATAAAAAAGGAAAGTGTTGGTGTAGCGATGGCATGTCTTGGAACAACAATTCTAAAACTCTTTGCTCTCTAGAGTGTTTAAAATAAAATAAAAATTATTGCAGAGCCCCATTTTTTTTGTATCTGTGGGTTCTTCCTTTATATGGAACCTGTTTTTTTTAGCACTGCGTCTTACTACCCTTCCTTCGGGTTGTATGCATCTGTACTAATTACACTAATGGTTTAGTGATTAGAAAGGTTTTAATCAAAGGGAGTGCACCCGCATTTGCGTGGAATTAAAGTAAAAAATCCATATAGGGAAAAAAAATCTCAGTGCGCCCGACCGAGACCGAACCATGATCTCGTCTTCGACAGTCTACTCTATTACAAAAGTAGCGCGTTAGAACATGCATCCACTGAAGCGGGTTTTATCATAGTATTAGAATTTGAAACTTTGAGACATTATGGGTAATATATGTGTTTGTGTATATAGGCCTATAGCTATTACTGCATCTTAGTACCTGTTCGGAATGTAGGCAAAATATATATTTTAAAAAAATGTTAAAAATAATTTTAATATATAAAACTCCCTTCAGTGTCTGCATAGTTTAAGATGTCACTCTCTCAATATAGTGGACTGTCAATGACTGGAATATCGGGGTCTACAATCCTGGTCATATCAACCGAGAGTTATTATTACAAAATGGTTTTCCACTTTCCTTCCACACAAATATGGGTAAAATTTCCTCTAAATTCAACCTTAATTATCCTCAACCCATTAGCGTGAATAAGTAAATACGTATTTAGGCCGAACAGTTAGTGAAAGACAATTTTTTTTTATAAATAAATATCATTACTTGTTAAACTATAATATATTTTTCATTCTTAAAAAAAACCCATTTATTTACTAGTAAGAACAGCGGCAATGGAATTTGTTTGCAAAACTCTTTAATATCTGGGCTATTAAAATGATTATTAGCCCCGCGTCTTACTACCCGTTCGGGTTATATGCACTTACGTTAATGTGTAATGGTAGGGTGATTGTGAGATGAAATGGAGGACCTACAGTTTAATGTGGGATCCGAACCACGGTGGAGGCCTGGCATTCCACGCCTATTAAAAGACAGATGGAAATGCATATCCACTTTTTCATTAAATCTGTAGCAATATTTTATTTCGGTTGAAGGGTATTTAGAAAACCTACCCTCACCAAGATCTTACAGTATTGGTGAACCCCTGGAGGGGTTCTGAGGAGCCCCAGGACTATGAGGGAGACAAATTGAAAAAACAATATCACTAGACAAATGTAAGTCGACTGTGAATGGAAATAGCACATTAAATTTTATCTCACTTATATCAAACATTGTTCGAGATAAGGTATCTTAACTGTTGTCTTAAAAGCTGACTTTTGAGATTGTAAGTTGTATCTTGTAGTCAACTAAATAAATTTACAAAGTATAAAGACATCTTTTCATCATTGAAAAGTCATTCACTCTTTTGTTAACTAATTCATAATCATCACCTGTTTCCAGCATATGGCCGGTTCAGTTTAGTAAAGTGCCTCCATTTTTCTATATCCTTACCCGCCTCGGTGGCGTAGTTGGCTAACGCGCTTGTCGTGTTGAGCTCGACTGCTGAGGACGGGGAGATCGAGGTTCGAATCTCGGTCGGGTGAACTGGGGTGGTTTTTCCTAAATGGTTTTCCACTCTGCTTCCACGCAAATGCGGGTTCACTTCCTCTAATTCAACCTTCCCAATTCCTAATCCAATAGCGTAATTAGTATTTAAAGCGTATAACCCTAACGGGTAGTAAGACGCGGTGCTATATTATTATTATTATTATTATTACTATTATTATTCTATACCCTTCCACCATTCTTCTTCCTTTAATTGCTTCCATCATTATCCTCTCACTTGCACACTTTCTGTTATCTATTTATAACATCTCTTTCTTGCTAGCCAATTAGTGATTTTAACTCGTTCCTCTTATTTTCAAAATTAATTCTGACACAGCTGCCGTTATGTCCTGACGCTCAAATAAATCCAAAAGTATACTTAATTCTGTCTCACCCCATGGATACCTAGATAAGTGATATATCTCTAAACAGGAGTTGCATCGTGGTTATAAAAATAGTGTAATTGAGACAGGTGCAAGAAAATTGGGAATTCAGAATAGGAAAAATGTTGAGATACATGATCTTTTTAGAGAAGGTGACATTAGAGCAAAGCAAAATCTGTTTATTTAAGGTATTTAATGTCCACTTTCTGAACCAATTGATTATACCAGCACATGGAAATGTCTATAATAAGGCCGCTGGGGAGAACGGGGTTCAGATGGGGGTGATGGAATATGGTGTGACCTTCAAGCAATGGATGTAGATGATACTATCGCTGTCAAAAGAAAAGCGCGGAAAAGGCTAGAGAATGAGGCCGGTAATTCAATGAATCGAGACCAGCAAAACCGTTTGGACATCTTTAAAAATGATCAAAAAACTATTAAACTGCCCCCAAATTTATTGTCAAATAAGGAATGCAAAAAAAAACGCTAAAATTATTTGAGGTTTGAGTGTATTTGTCAATCTAATTTGCCGGGTTGGTCAGCAGTGAGACAGGTTTTTAACTGTTTCGGAGGGTGACCTGGCGATCTAGGGGTAAGGTGTCAGACTTCTGTGCTGGCGGCCGGGGTTCAATCCTCGGTCCCGGCATAGATTTATCTGATTACCAAACCCTTCCTTTACCTCTGACAAGACATCTTGTGAATGTGGGGAATGCCAGGCCTCCACTGTGGTTCGGATTCCACGTTAAACTGTAGGTCCTTCATTTCATCTCACAATCACCCTACCATTACACATTAGCGTAAGTGTGTATAACCCGAACGGGTAGTAAGACGCGGTGCTAATAATAATAATAATAACTGTTTCGGAGCTGAATCGGTAAGCGAGCAAGCAGACCAAACCCATTTCGTCTGGTTTGCCAGTGACGGGGAGTGGGAGGTAAGGCTTAGAAGCTAAGCCGGGTGTACTGAGGGAGAATCTGACACCCTAGTTCCTTTGGTAGTGTCTCTGTATACCGAACTAGGGGTCCCATGTTCAATTCCTGGCATGACCTATAAAATGTATCACTGGTGAAATGTGAGTTTCCCCGTTCACAGTGGTGAATTAAAGACTGGGGTCTTGTTGTGTCTGTTCTAGATTTAAGTTAGTTTATAAGGCGTGTGCTGAGATAATCGGTCGGTTCAGAAAGAGCAAGTTAAAAACCTCAAATAAATTAGGCTAATAAAATATACTGAGGGTGTTTATCCGTAGATAGTTTTCTATTATTTTTCTAAAAAAAACACCTCTACATTATACTTTATGTGCTGCAACCCCATTAGTGTAATTAAATGTGGACAGTTTGGGCCAGAAGTAATATAGGGCACAAAAACAATACAACTTATTTGATTCATTTTTTTTTAAAAAAAGCACATGACTTACAGGAATGGCATAGGGGCAGGGCAGCCTCCTGGCGTGCCAGCTTGAGGGGGGAGGTGAGGGGGGGCGAACAGAACACCGACCTAGCCTAACACAGCTTTGGTATGATATGAAAATAATCCCCAAACCCCTAACTCCTCACCGAATATATTCATTCTTAATAAGTTAATTTACATCCGCCATCTTGGAAAAAATAGCACCCTAAAACTGTTTTTTTTTTGTTGCAATTATATTGTAAACCGTTCATTATATTATAGTGTGTTTATGAAATAAAAAATAAAGACGTGAATTTTGTCTACAAATTTGTTTTGTAGTCCTAGCTGTTTTGGTAAAATCTCACAGTGAAACGTTTGGAGTATGATTATCATTTGTGGAATTTCTCTTCAGATTATTTTCCTATCATTCCAAGGTTACTCGAGGCTTGGGGGCTATTTTCATCATTTCTTACCATCTCCGGGTTATATGAGCAGGCACCAAAAGGCAATCCAACCCTGATGCAAAAATTACCTCGAGCGGTCCCTCATGACATAAGTTGGGATAATAGTGACGGGACCCGATTCGGTGGCCGCATGGTCTAACACGCTACTCTCGTGTTGGACTAGACTACCGAATACAGGGAGATCAGGGTTCGATCCCAGTCGAGTGCACTGAAGGCGCTTTTCCCTAAGCGATTTTTCACTCTCCTTCCATGCAAATGCGGGTGCATTTTCTTTAAATTAATCCTTCTTAATCCCCAACCCATTAGTGTAATTAGTAAACAGGCGTAAAAACCAAATGAGTAGTTAAAAATAGTGACAGAGAATTTATATAGCATTTGTTTGTTTTTTTCCAGTGTGTATTACTATTTGTTAAGGTTATATATACATAAATTATGTTAATATCGTAAAAATGACGAAAGTGTAATTTTAAAAAATACCTACATGGAAGGCGAGTGCCAAACTATCTAGTACACCCATCCGGGAATCAAACCCTGATTTCTTCGCCACTGGCAATCCAGTCTAATAAGAGAGTGACGTGCTAGACTATCTAATCACCAATGTGAGTGAACTATTATTATTATTATTATTATTATTATTATTATTATTAGCACTGCACCTTACTACCCGTTCGGGTTATACGCACTTACGCTAATGTGTAATGGTAGGGTGATTGTGAGATGAAATGGAGGACCTAACAGTTTAACGTGGAATCCGAACCACGGTGGCCTGGCATTCCCCACATTCACAAGCTGTGATTAATACACGTCTTGTCAGAGGTGAAGGAAGGGTTTGGTAATCAGATACATCTGTACCGGGACCGAGGATTGAATCCCGGACCCCCAGCACAGAAGTCCGACACCTTACCCCTAGACTGCCAGGTCACCCGTGAGTGAATTAAACTAAAGTATGGCCAACTGTAATTTTTTTGGCGATTAATTTCTTAAAAAAAAAACAAAGCATTGAGACTTGATCAGTAAAACTCTACCCGAATTCAAAATGGAATAGTTTTAAATATTTGTGCAAAGTGGCTTTTATCTTCCCTCTTTTATATTGGATAAAGGGAACATTGCAGAAATATTACTCTTGTGATCACACGGCCTAAATTGAGAGGCACAAATAAAATATTGCAAGGTGTTGTGATTAGCTTGTAAACAAATAGAACAAATGCGCTGACAACATAAACAGAGTGTCAGCATTTCTCACGGTAAACAAGGCCGGAAGACAGAATATAAAGTAGTGTATCCCATCTAACATGGCTGACTAATCACCATCGAGTCTAGAGGGTCACCCTGCTCGTTTCGGGGCTATGCTGGTTAGGACGCTGGATCATCACTACTTGTATTAGAGGGCTACCACTCGATCCCAGGGTACCAGGGTTCATATACCGTGTAGGATTCACCTAGAGGTCAGTCGGGCCATTGGTTATTCCTTGCGATACTTTGTTTCGCCACAAGCTTCTAAATAGTATTTCTAATTTTTTTCATAGGCTATTTTTTTAACATTTCACATCGACGTCACATTTGTAATAGACACAGTAGTGCAAATAAAAACCACAAAATCCCAAGCCGAACGTCAGTTATGAACCCACACAATCATATATCCGCTCCCCCCCCCTTATCCTCGGCCAAAACACATCCTGACAACCATAGGCCCCATAAGTAAGGAATGGGTGGGGGTTTACACATTGTGTGTGTGTGAGACTACTTCTACTAAAGAAGACATTTAAGAAAGAATAAAATGTCACCTTTGTGTTTAATCTCTAATTATATTGTGAAATAACATTTTTGAAGACTAATCTTGTTTTAACCAATTTTATGTTTTTTCTTCATGTTTTTTACTACTCTTTTGGGTTATACAATTATGTATCAATTACACTAAAGGGTTAGGGATCAGTAAGGTTGAATTTAGAGGAAATGTCCCTCATTTATGTGGAAAGAGAGTGGGAAATCATTTAGGGGGAAAACAGCCGACCGGAATCGAACCATGATCCCCCCCCCCATAAGTGGTATGCCAGTTTATTGTGAGAGAAGCTCCTTGGACCATGCGGCCACCTACTTGTTCTTTGGAAGTTTTCCAGCGTTTTCAAGGATCGGAAGCGGTAAGGAAGTTGGAAAGATCATATTTTTGCGTTAGGCCTAGTCTAGTTCATCTCATCACGTTGGCTTCTGTAGATTAAAATGGGCGTATGAAATCATTTAATCGATGATTGGTTTTAATGAATCGAGCCCTTGCATGTCTCAAAAATGACTCAGCTTTGTTGAGGAATTGTGCGGCAAAAGGACCTCATTTTCCTATTCCTCCTAAACTGGCACCATTTACCTTTTACTGGAATTAGTTATACCTCAGTTTTCATACAAATGGATATATCCGACAGCTAGAAAAGGTTTACAAGTATCTACTTTCACCTATTTAATACGTCGAGTCATGTGATACACAGCTTTTGATGGATATTATCAACATCCTCTAACCAGCAATAATAATAATAATAATAATATATTAAAATGTTATCAATGTTGAAAAAAAACCATTGTATTTCTAAAAGGTAATTCAAATATCCATTTGTAAGAAAATCCAGGTACGGTACCTATATGTACAATCCAATTACCATTTATAAACATTATAATCAAGAAAATCCAAATAATTTCGATAGAAAGCTATGGTAAATAAATAATGGTACTACTTATCACAAACTTAACATTTTATTTAAAATCGAGAACCTATATTCATTAAAATAAAATGTTGATGTATACAAATTTGAAAAAAAAAAAAAAAAAA
>CABFOW010005198.1:13979-27348 GCA_902141385.1 Timema californicum
AAATTTGAAAAAAAAAAAAAAAAGCAAAATGCACAAACATACATCTAGGCCTATTTGTGGAAGAACACTATGGTAGAGCCTACGTTTGAATGATTTTTGATAAAATAAATTAGGCATATAGATGTTCCAATTTTATCTACGTTGACTTTTAATTATTTTTATGTCCCTGATGGTTGAAAAGGTTTGTTTTATATATTTATTTTGGCAATAGGTAGCCTTAACTATTGACATCCATTATATTTACATATTTGTATTCAGGATAAGCTACAACTTAATCTTAAAGTGTATTTAATAAATACAACTTAAAATGATTATTATAAGCTAGAAAGTTGTTTGATGTTGGCAAGCAACACGGACTGGCATAAAGGTAGTCAAGGCCTAATATTATTTAAACATAATAATCATGTTAAAATATGGTCTCAGACAAACAATAGGTTCATTACTATTAATTATACATTTTACGACACTCTTTAAGGCGACGCTTTTATTAAATAAAAGATAATGAGGTCACCTAAGAAAATGTTTCATTTTGCCAATATATAATGCTTTCACAACGATAATATATACTAACTAAATTGATGAGAGACTAATAAATTTGGTTGTTCATTATATTTGAGAAAACACTAAATTATTAGTAATATTAAAAAATAAAGCTTAAAAATAAACATCTACAATCAACAATGTTATTACTGATCAAACACAACCTGTAAATTGAAGCGTATGACGACATGTCATAAGATTCATTTGTAAAAAAGAAACATCAAACATTTCACAATAAAATAAAATCATCATCTGAAACAATCATGATAATGGCTAATTTAGTAAACCAAAAAATATTTATAAGACCAGTGCCACACCAGTTCTAAAATCTTTTCAACAAATTTATTATTTTTGTTTCTACCTTAAATAAATACATTTATAACATTAATAAGCAAATTATTCTAAATGTGCAGCCATATAGACTTCATATAAATATTTATTAAAACATTATAGAGCCGCAAGCCCCAGTAAACAAGTCCTTTTTTTGTTGGTATGTAGTGTAGGCCCTACCTAGCCAGGCAGTGAGGACTGAGCTGCAGCTAAAAAAGCTGGTAGCTACCAAGCAAATTTTAAATACAGCATCTGGGAAATGTATTCTTATATTAATGTTGCATATAACATATTGGAACTTTATATTAAAATTAGCTTTCAATCATGTTTACTAATAGTATTACAAATTGTATTTCAATACATATCCGGCCATATGAAAAGGCCTAGACTAGAAAGAAATGAAAGTAGGTGTCCCTGTTTAGAGAAGGTCACCTCCCAACAGCACACATCTCTCCTCAGGTTTTAGTCTATTGATCTAACATCTGTTAATAAAATATTATATTCAACTAAAAACTAAACCTACATAGAACATTTTAACATCATTACTTACTTGCTCCGTCAAATAAATTTAATGAAACACGAGTGTGAATCAGGTAGATTCCTCCTTATTCAATAAGCACTACATCCACCATTTTATTGAAGAATCGAAAACAGAATCTAAAGTAACTCCTGAATCTGCTGTGCAGAATGCGCTACCGTCTGCTGTCGCCTGAAATTCTATGTATAAAGCTCGATATATTTGTGTTTGAACGTTGAATATTAAATGCGAAAATGTAATATATTGCTGTAATATATATAAAATAACGATCTAATTTCAATCGTACGCCATAAATACACCTGCAGCATCAGAATAATGAATTGTCAGCGGAGTTTACTGATTACAAAAGTAAGTGACGCTTTCACCCTGTTGCTTCCCTTGTTCTCTTTATTAGTTTGCAGAACAAAGGCAAATTTGAAATAATACAGTTTTTACTGCCTTTTGGTTAGAAAATTGTTATTAAACTTACAAATAATTCATCTTTATGCAGACTAAATATAAATTAAAATGTAAATTGATCAAATCAATCGCAGACAACGGCGGAGAAATGCTAAATATACAGATCAATAAGAAAGGGATAGGGTGTTCCATAGAAAAACAGACCTCAATCTGACACAGCTTGTTTGTTAATCGCTAAATATTTCGTTAAATTGATGATATTGTTTTACTGCTCATTTAAACTCAATCACAACAAATGAAATTACGTAAGTAACGTGTCAGCATTATGTAAGTCTGCTTAAATTTCCATTTTCACCAATGCAGGCCAGATCTTAAAATAGTTAAATTTATTTTTAGTCATCGTGTAATTCTTTGAAATTTTTCAAGACGTAATGACCCGGAGTAGTTTAAGATAAATGTGCTTTTATAAATCGGTTTGACTATTTTTTTTTATACAAAAGACCTACACCATGGCTAAATTCTTCCTTTTTTTTCAACTTATGAGACTTTTTCCAACTTAAAAAAAAAGAAACCACCTGTTAACAATATATTAAATTCCTATAACAATGTTGATATTTTAAAGTAACTTGAAAATCTATTGCTCGATTTAAAACAGTTAAAATAAGGTATTCTACAACCTTTCAAAAATGAATTCACCCCATTAGATCTATAATGATTACAAATCACATTTGTAGAAAATTAAGAATGGAACTGTCGAATGTACATTACGGAAACACATTAATAATGAAGGTGGCAACCTAGTACCCATAACTCTTTGGTGAATATCCTATGGTCTCATCTCACAAAATGTATCTAAAAAAATAAACAACCTAACCTGCACTTGTATGGTGTGTTGATGGTTAGGTTAGGATAACCTACCGATAAGCTTAAAATAATTAACATTAAGTCAAAATACTTTGTTTTAATACAGCACATTAAGACGTCAGTGCCTTATTTCACTTCGAGCTGCCCCTACTTTGTTGCACGTCTTTAATCTAGTTTCTTGAATAGTTATGCTCCAGATATTGTCGAGCAGTTCAGATAAAATGTATGGTGATGGAAAGGTGGGGGTGTCCTACTGCATTTGCAAGTAATGAAAAGCCATTAAAATATAGGTTATGTTACTAACTTAGTTTTAATATGTAAACTCTTTTGGGCATTTGTATAAGCCTACAGTCCATTTTTCATATCTGAAACTTATAAAAGTTACTAGATCTAATTTCATGTATTCATACATCATATATGCAGCTGTTACTTTTGATAGATTACCAATGCCTATAAAATGATTATTATCATCATTAAGTTAGGTGCTCTCTCTGTCTTACGACATGTACATTTCTTTTGTCATTTTGCTTAAGACCGACCGCCAATGCGCGCTGTCCTCTGCCTCCTCTTTCAGCCCTCAAGAGTTTTCTTCTTTCCTTCAATTCATCCGATATTTGACTCCTCCTTTCTAAGCTCCTCTTTCCCTCAGCCTTTCTTTCTATGAAATAGCGCAGAAGACAGTTCCTCTTAAGGATGTGTGTCCGATCCAGTTTGCTTTGTACCGAAGAATCGCATCCAAAATGGTTCTCTTCTCACCCACATCTTCCTAGGAGTTCTTCATTTGTCACCCTGTCTGCCCACATGATCTTCTCAAATCTTCTCCAGCACCACCTTTCAAAGCTCTCCAAGTATTTCTTTTCCATCGTCCCGAGAGTCATAGTTTCTGCTCCAAATAGAGCATTTCACCAGTTTCTTGCTCAGTTCCAAACTCAACTCGTTGGCATTAGTTATATAAAAAAAAAGAAAAATGCCATCAATTTTTGTCTTAAAATTACAAGTTTTTTATTTTCTAAATTAGATTGTAGGCTACAGTAAATTCTATAAAGTAAGATTTTGGTTCATTTCTCATTTAATCTAAGATATTTAACATGTAGTATGGAACTGACCGATATGCAACATTCAGCCCCTAACCACTAATTCAAAATTCAGCGCTCCGAAAGGGGAAACCTACATTTCACCAATGATAAACTTTTTTTTTGGCCATGCCAGGAATCAAACCCGGGGCCCTTAGCTTAGTAGACTAACATGTTACTGACTGAGTTAAGGTGCCTGATGGGTTTTTGTTGAAAAACGATGTAGGTTGTAATAAAAAAAGTGTGTGTTCTCTTAATAAAGATATCTTTTCTAACACTGATGTGACCATAAGAGAGTTTTTTTTTTTCAGAATGCTGCCTTTTACCATCATAGTAATTTAGTCATGAAAGGTTTAGTGACTCAAAGCCTTGTGTGGCCACAATGGCAAGGCGGTACCGGTTACAACAACCCTATAATACCAAAGAACAAAAGTACGGTCGCCTTCGTACCGAGTGAGCCTGAAGTCGGTTTCGTAAAGAGGATAATGAAACGTGCCGGATGGTTTAATACTTCCAAGACAGTAAGTAAGTGACCTGCTTTTAGTTTCGTTACAAAGGGTTGGTTGGTAATATACACCGCTCCTTGGGCTATCAGCTGTGGAGTGTGTAGGCCAAGCTTCCGACACTGACGGCTCCTCTATTTTTCTACACTCCAATTCCTTCATAAAATGGCTAAAGTATATCAATTATTAAAACAAATATACTCCATCATTAAAACATTCCATTGCAGATTTACTTCTTGGGAAGTTTCTTTAGAACTGTTAATTTATGTTTGAATAAGTTTGTCAATCCAAATTACAAATATTTATATAAATAATTTTAAAAAAAGGATGAAATTAAAATGTTACATTTATAATATATATCGTTATAATACCATAGGACTAAGTCTTTATTTTGAAGCCGGAGTCAAAAGTAAGTGCATTTTTACCGAATTCGACTCCACCCAACGCGGTTTTGTGGGCTAGGAACTTCGGCCCGTATTAGACAACCATGCTAGTATAACCAACGACTCAATTATTTTATAAAATACCCAGTGAGTATGCCTATCTAATAGACTTAAGAACTCATCTAGCCTAAAATAAAACTAATGAGCATGATAAACTTATACTAACTTGATTTTAATTGGAAGAACGGTAGAGAAAATTCAAACATACTTCTTTGAGGTCAACATTGATAAAATTTTACTATATTAGTTGTGTTATTTCATAGTTATTAATTGTATCTTTCAATGATTATTTTTTCAATATTATAATGTAAGTGCAATACCTGTGTTAGGTTGCATTCTTATGAATTCTCCCCCCTCGTTTAACACAACGTGTAGATATTTGAGCTCCCCTCAACTACATCCTCCCATCCCTTCCTGCTCCCGGCAGCGTCACCTGGTTAATGGACGACCACTGACCTTGACCTTCCAAAGTCACGAGGATAAAGAGAGATGTGCAGCATAACAGACAGTCTTATGACTGAGGAGTGGTGTAGTGATTTTTATTTAATTTAATTTAAGGGATAAGGTTGAGATGTAAAGTATCGGGAATATAAGCACAACATGATAAATCACATTCAGACAGCTTTATCATTTTCACCCAGCCTAGATTCAAACCCTGCTCCTTATCAGCCATGAGTTTACGTGCAATATGAATCATGTCCATGGTTTTTTTTTTATTCTAACCTAATATGGGGTAGTTCTATACACCTGACACACATTTGTATCTAAACTTAAACAATGATTTACTTTAAATAAATATTATTAGAAAAGTGGCCTTGTTTGTTGAGGCATTGGGCATCAGATTATTTACAATAACCTCTTTTGAGGCCTCTAGTTTGAATCCAACCAGGATTTAATGTCCATATGGTGTGAAATGAGCATAGTAGTATGACTTGACTCGACGGCCATCCTAAGTAATTGTCATATCTGATATTAACACTCTTGGTTGGTAGTAAGACCCAGCAAAAAGTAACAAGTGACCTGGTGGTCTAGGGGCAAGGTGTCAGACTTTTGTGCTGGGGGTCCAGGGTTCTATCTGATTTAACAAACCCTTCCTTCACCTCTGACAAGACAACTTGTGAATGTGGGGAATGCCAGACCTCCACCATGGTTCGGATTCCACGTTAAACTGTAGGTCCTCCATTTCATCTCAACTATCACCCTACCATTACACATTAACGTAAGTGCGTATAACCCGAGCCGGTAGTAAGACGCAGCGCTAATAATAATAATAATAATAATCATATTTAAAAAATTATTGCGCTTAAGTTAGACTCAAACATATTTATATTTTAATGAATATCATTACACAGGTTGTATCATTACACAGGTTGTAACATTACACAAATTGTAACTACAGAAATGTCTTTGTGAAGGTGACCACAATTTAATCAATTTAAATGGTTTAAGAATTGGACCCTGTGACTTTTGGTTTTGGCTTTTAACTACCCTTGTGTTGTATGTTTGGTGGTGTGACAGCCCTCTAGAGCCGCAAATGGCTGTGGTTTCTGATAGTTTGAGATATTAATTGATCGCTCATATGTAGCTGATGATTTACACATGTCCATCACAGGCTCTGCCTTAAACTTTGAGTGAAGAATGACCCCGAGCACGGGATGACTCCTGTATATGTCAGTGCTAAATCATTGGTGCAGTAAACCAAATGTCCAGGGGTTTCTATTCTCTTGTATCCAAGTGTCATTTTTCATCTAATTAAAATTAACCTTTTTTTTTTTTTTTAGAAACTTAGAATATCTGGGTATCATCTCTATGAAAATGTTGCCGACAGAGTTGATTATACGTTGTTCTTTGAAGGTAAGTTTTGGGCATTTACTTATATACACCCAGTTTACCTTGAAAGGTAGCAGTCAGTCTACCTTGACCAATTACAGTATGGCCCTATCTTATCTTATAAGCTGCACTATCTCTTACCTATGGCTTTAATATTGTACATTGTAATATATTTTGTGACACATTCGCATACCTGGACACATTCTTCGAGTTTGGGGTATCGGGCTCTATAATTTAAACTCAATTTTTAAACCACAGCATGCTATAAACCGCTTCATATGATTGCTGTCATAAAGAAATTTGATTTAGCTGGTAGGGCACTTTCATGGAGAGAGGACAGTAAACATTTAATTGGAGTAAATATTATAATCCCCGTCTTTTGTTTGGTTGGGTTCTAAACATTGACCTCCGGGATCAAGTCATAAAGAAATTTGATTTAGCTGGTAGGGCACTTTCATGGAGAGAGGACAGTAAACATTTAATTGGAGTTAATATTATAATCCCCGTCTTTTGTTTGGTTGGGTTCTAAACATTGACCTCCGGGATCAGATCTAGGACTGCGACTTGCGAACCAAACCGGATGATACATATTTGACCGATCTGGGAGGCTGATGTTTATATTACCAATTAGATGGAGGAGGAGGGGGGTGTTTGATATTTTATCACATTAATAATTTACCATCTTTTATTCTTTTGAGTTACATGAATTAATTTACAGATAACTATTGCTAGCCCAATCAGGCGATAAAATATATATATCCGACAAAATATTTAATGGTTTACCGAGGTGAGTGGGTTGTGCACTCCATTCTGACCCAGGAGTCTGTGGTTTGGTCTCCATGTTGATTTCTCTAATAATATTTTTTTAGTACGGTGTCTTTCTGCCTGTACGGGCTATATACACATGTACTATGCCTAATTATGCTGATGTGTTATGGAGGAGGAAGTTTGAATTTTAGATGAAGGGTACCTGCATTTGTGTGTAATGAGAGAGGGAAACCATTTAGGAATAAACCACCGGACCGGGATCAAGCCACGATCTCCCTGTCTTCGGTAGTCTAGTCTATTGCGAGAGTAGTGCATTAGACCATGTGACCACCGAAGCAAGTTTTTTTTAATGTATGGGTTTTCTTATCACTGCGTCATAATACCTTTTTGGGTTGCACGAATAATATGTACTAATTATGCTGATGAGTTAGAGATGAGGAAGGTTGAATTTTAAAGGAAATGAACTTGCATTTGCATAGAGGTAGAGCAGAAAACCATTTAGTTAAAACCACCCTCAGTACACCCAACTAAGTTTCAAACCCTGATCTCCATGGTAGATAGTTTACAATATGACGAAAGTGACTGATGCCTTTGACCAGGTGTCTGCAACATTTTTGGCCCCCGATCGACTCAACAAACTTACTAAATGTCTCGTGATCATTCAATTTACGTCTTAAATTTATTCTTTGAACTCAACCTTCCTCAAATACTTATGTCTCCACCCTTGCAGCAAAAAATTATGTGTGGGGTGAATACAATATATATTTTCATATTAAACCATTTAATGTTCTTATAACATTACCAACTAAGAGAGATCAAGGCTATTTTGCTCACTCAAATATTATTTGCAAGTTTAGAAGACTCAAAGTTCGACTTTTAATAACGATATAGATTTCAACGACCGACTGAAAATTTCCTCGAGATGGACCAATTGCTGACTCTTACCTTATGCCATGTGGTCGCCGAAGAAGGTTTCTTAGTTTGTTAAATGAATATGTGTCGAGAGGGGTAGTATGTAAGTGTTAGGTTTTGTGTGTTGACCAGCCAGCTCTGTGGAGGAGATCCAACATTTTTTCTGCGCTTATTTAAGGCTGTTGTGTAAACAAGAATGGTAAAAGGTATTTTTATGATTTATTATAGTTGTGGAAGTAATCTTTGTCCTTTTGTGCCCCTTTGTTCTATTGGCTGTGATGGTATATATGAATTTATCCACTGTTGATATACACCTAAAAAACCAAATCTACTTCATAATAAGAGAATATATATTACACATAACTTAGGTAGGTAATACTGCTCAAACCAGACGTCTTAAGAGCCCGTCTCACCCCACAGATAACACCTAACTTAGGTAGGTAATACAGCTAGAACCAGACGTCTTAAGAGCCCGTCTCACCCCACAGATAACACCTAACTTAGGTAGGTAATACAGCTAGAACCAGACGTCTTAAGAGCCCGTCTCACCCCACAGATAACACCTAACTTAGGTAGGTAATACAGCTAGAACCAGACATCTTAAAAGCCTGTCTCACCTTCCAGGTGGATAACATGTTAGCATAAGTAAGTATTGTAATTTGAACCAGAGGTCAAATTTTAGACAGAGAAAAATTGGTTTAGGCCTAATTATATATATAATTTCTTTTTTAATTGACCCTGAGACAGGCCCTTAAAGATAAAACTACTGATCGTCATAAAGTAGGTAAAAAAACTCCATGGCATGAACTCGTGAGTGAACTATATTGATCCAATGATTGCCACTGTCAGTGGTGAAGCTGCCTACAACATTTGTGGATAGAGGGTGTCATGTGATCAGCACATAGAACCCTCAGGTCATAAATATCAGTTTTTTTAAATTGGAATTGTTACAACTCCGTTCAAGTAGCTCCTCATTTGTCCTAGTGAGGCCGAGTTGACCCCATTCTAGTCCCACTGCTTCACAGAAAAATTCTGGAAGCGATATTTTGGAGAAGTTGAAGTTGCTATTGTTATGCTCAGCAAACACCGCTCCCTAGTTTGTATAGTGAGCTTGTGGGGTAGGGATCTGGCCAGCTTTATAAGACAAGACTCTTAACTGAAGATAAGGGAACGGCCAGACTGGGCGAGAGCATGTGAGTGACGAAAAAATTAATTATAACACATTGGTTGTAATTAGAGGTGGCCAGGCTGGAGTGAGCTACGATAGAACTAATGCTATTTTTCAAGCGCGCATGTTTGAGCCGGTACAGTCTAGTTTACAGGCGCTAGGCAATATTAGTGTATATTGGTTCATTGAGTGCTAAGAAAACTTCTCATCTTGAGATTTTATTGCTATCGATAGGTTTAGCACACTTGCTACTAAAGGCCTAATTTAATTGGTAAGATCATAAAATATTATAGTCAAATAGGCCTTTACAAATAAGAATCACCATTAGCGCGGATAGAGGATGGGAAAACCACAACAATAAATCACTTTTCAAAAACCATCCTCAGTTCACTGAGCCAAGATTCGAACCTCACGCTCGCTCGCCAGTTTACCCATAGTCGCTCGCACGCTTGTCGGTCTGATCGAATCCTAATCGATGACACCCTTATTTAATAAAAAATACTGTAGTGATTATCAAATAGATTAAACACTTATCTTATAGTACACTAATTAGCAAGATAAACACAGCAAGCTACAAGGGAAGTTACTAATGAAATAAGATGTTTAGTACCTATTGTGCTAAGGTACATGATGTGTGTATAAACACTATTTCTGAAAATTCTTTCATTTTCACATAAAACGATGCAATTAGTAGCCATAAAAATATCCAAAATATTAAATTACTTCTTTAAAAAAGTGAGTAATTTTTTATGGGGGTATCTTTTTTTGAAGATCATATTATTATTATTTTTTGTAGAGAAACTAACTGCAATATTTATCTTTCAAATGCACGAGGATAAAGAAAGGTGCGCGATATATCTGAATCCATGACATAACAGACGGAATTATAAATGGAGAGTGGCGTAGTAGATAAAATTCAAGGTCTACTGGAAAATTACTATAATTTGAAGTATTCAACGTGCACTTTTTATACTGAATGATTTTATATACATACATATATGGTTTATAAACTAACTTAAATATGCTGGTGACCTGGCGGTCTAGGGGTAAGGTGTCAGACTTCTGTGCTGTGCTGGCGGCCAGGGTTCAATCCTCGGTCCTGGCACAGATTTATCTGATTACCAAACCCTTCCTTCACCTCTGAGAAGACATCTTGTGAATGTGGGGAATGCCAGGCCTCCATTGTGGTTTGGATTCCACGTTAAACTGTAGGTCCTCCATTTCATCTCACAATCACCCTACCATTACACATTAAGCGTAAGTGCGTATAACCCGAACGGGTAGTAAGACACGGTGCTAATAACAATAATAATAATAATTTAAATATATAACAGATAAAATAGCCTATCAGTCATTAATTCATCGCTGTGAAAGGGGAAACCACATTTCACCAAAGATTGATTTGTCGGCAGTGCCGGGAATCGTACCCGAGACCCTTAGCTCAGCAGGCAGACACGCTACCAACTGGGCGAAGTTGTCAGTCTACTCTAAAATTAAATGGGTACTTACATAACATTGTTGTTTTAAGTCTGTATCATTCAAGAGTTATAATTTATTAAAATGTTAAAACCTAATGAGTTTTTTTAGCACCGCGTCTTACTACCTTTCTGGTTATACCCTTATGTACTAATTAGGCTAGTGGTTTTAGGAATTAGGAAGGCTATATTTATAAGAAGTGTACCCACATTTGCATGTAGGGAGAGTGGAAACCCATTTAGGGGGAAAACTCACTATCCCCGACCGAGATTCAAACCTTGATCTCTCGTCATCAGCAGTCTAGTCTACTGCGAGAGTAGAATGTTAGACCACTCCGCTATCAAAGCGGTTTATTCCTAATGATGAATTTTTCTTTCAGCACTATTTTATGTTTAATTTGATTCATAATTGAAGATCCTTAGCTTCTTCACACAGCCTTTAGAAGTTTTATTTAAAAACAGAGGAAAAATTAAATTTAACGCTATGGGGGGAATGGTACACACACACACACACACACACACACACTAGTTTAGTTTAAAGTCTTTAAAAATCACTTAATTTACATTTCCAAAATTTTGTCAAATTTCGATCACATCTGACTTCTTTTTTTTAAAATATCTGGCCAGTAATGACATTTTTGGGATTGTTTATATCTTTCAGACTTTTTATCATATGATGAAAAAAATATGTTCTTGCTTAATACAATTTTTCGATGCTCTGTATCATGTGATTTTTTATTTTTTATTTTGAATAACAGTGTGTTTTTGTGCATCGCTTCAAACACCGCTTGCTCAAGGCTTTGTGCTTGGCATGGTGGGTTTTCAAAGTCTTGGTTTTCAAGTTTATTTTTGTCTTAATTAGATATTATTGCTTTGCTGTCCTCATGGTCTAAGGCGTTAGCTACTCTCACAATAGACTAGACTGCAGAAGACAGGGAGATCAGGGTTCGATCCCGGCCGAGTGTACTGAGGGTGTTTTTTTCCTAAATGGTTTTCTACTCTCCACATAAATGCGGGTACTTTTTCTCTAATACAACCTTCCTCGTCCCTTACTCAATAGAATAATTAGTACATATGTGTACAACATAAACAGGTAGTAAGACACGGTGCTAAAAATAAACTAGACTGCCAATGACAGGGAGATGATGGTTTGATCCTGGTCTGGTGTATTGAGGGTGGTTTTCCATAGATGGCTTCCCACTCTCTCTTTCTGGAGAAATGTGGGTGGACTTCCTCTTAAGTCCAACCTTGCTTATTCCTAACCCATTAGTTTAGTACATAGGTATAAAAACCCAATGCTAAACAATATTTTATAATATTTAGCACGGCGTCTTACTACCCGTTCGGGTTATACGCTTTAAGTACTAGTTACTCTAATGGGAATTGGGAAGGTTGAATTAGAGGAAGTGAAACCGCATTTGCGTGGAGGGAGAGTGGAAAACCATTTAGGAAACCCCACCACCACCACCCCAGTTCACCCGACCAAGATTTGAACCCTGATCTCCCCGTCCTCAGCGGTCGAGCAGCTCAACACAAGCGCGTTAGCCAACTACGCCACCGAGGCGGGTCTTTAAACAATAAATATACATATAATCAGGATGAGGGGGGGGGGGGTGTTTGGTCATTGCCCGAAATATACCACCTTGTCTCGGCCATGGCTGAGGTCTTAGGATTTGTTGTGTAATCATCTGTTGCAGAGTTCAAGCTACCCGACACATTCCTCTCGTGGTTCTTGGTGACAGAGCTGCACGTTTGGATGATGTTGGTGCGGCTCATGGCTGAAGGAAAGGATGGCAGGTTCACCCGAAACATTGTGGTGGAAGCCATGTGGTCGGACACCAACACCCGGGCCAAGAAACTCGGGGTGGGTTCATCTGGATCCTTTCACGGACATTAGGGGAAACCCCCTCGTTTCATAAGCGGGGAAATTTTTCCGCCGTGTTTTTGGAACGAAACCCGATAACCTTAACTCAATAGACAGACACCACTGGGTGAACTAAGGTGTCTCTCTGACTTATATGCACTAAGATCAGGCCTGCCAGGTGTTCAAACCGGGGCCCCTTCTTTTTGTAATATTCGACTTCAGATGCGATGAAACCTTATTAGTCAAGGGGGCATTTAGCAAAATAAAAGGATTTTTGAGGGACCTGGGGACTATCCGCAGTCATATGTTTAGGAAATATGTACACTGCCCATCTTGATTTTTTTTTAATATAGTTAGACTCTTTTTCTGTAAGCTATTTGGGGTGTCCTTGCCTGACAAATCTTTGAAAATTAAATGTATCTTGAAGCCATTTAGAGTTGTCCTCTCCCATTAATTTTTTGAAAATTGGATGATTATACAAGTTATTTATAGTTTGATACAAAGCCGTTTGTTTTTGAGAATATCCTAAGTGACAAGTTTATCACGGAGGAGGGACAAGCTCTTTGCATAAAGGGATCCCCCCCACCCCCTCCTTTTCCCTGTTTCTACACCAATTCCTGACTTTAGTATGTTGTCTTTTTTTTTTTTTTTTTTTTTTTTTT
>CABFOW010005199.1:0-24688 GCA_902141385.1 Timema californicum
TCTCATTTATTGACCACTGGATCAGGATTGTGTGACATTGATTCGAACATGAAATTACAAAGAATCATGGAAACAGTTTAGTGAATATCTATTAGACTCTGCTTTCAAAATGGCCACTTGATAGTTTTTACCGTGCTCGAGCAGCTAATAGCCACACATTAACGCCTCCACATTGAAAAGTAATTAATACTCGTTACTGTTCAAACAACCCATGTTTACTTGGAGGCTACGCTGTGACCGCTGGTTCAGGTCTGTCCGTGGCCGGGTCTGGTTTCAAACTCTGCTTCCCGACCATTGTCAGAGTTAGGCATATAATCTAATCGCTTTGTTACTCTCGCCCTGGTGATGAGAGTGCAATAAAGTTACTAAGGTTTTCATAGCTTATTTTATTGTTAATTAATTTGTTTTTATTAGTGTTATTTTTATTATTATTATTATTATTATTAATATGATTCATTAAATATTAGCTATGATATAAGTTATTATCATTTTATCTGAGCAATGCGAATCTTTAACGACTTTATTAAATATTTAGGAGCCAAGATTGACTTGTCATTCAGGTATTAAATAAGAAAAAGATTGAGCTATATTTAAAAATGTATATTATGCCCTGAAATATGTAAAGGAGATACACTTCACTTTGTAATCTTAAAAAGTTTGTATCACCCCCAAAACAACACAGCTTAATTAGGTAAAGCTTGACCCAGATAAATGATTATTATGGTGTGTTTTTTATGTAGGTATGTGGTTTTGAGACTAATTAAACCATTTAAAAAAGGTATAGTTAAATTTAAAGATAATTATTTGTAGGGGTGTGCGAAGCTTCAACTCGGTTTCAAAACTTTGAAAAAAAATGTCAGCTTCGACATTGCTTCGCGTTTGAGTTCACTTCAAATTGAAAAAGTGGACTTCACACATCCCTAATTATTTTTAAATGGAAAACTATTAAGTGATTCCAATTTCACTATTGTCAAGTAAATAACGTCAAAAACCACACTACGGTATGTCTTATGACCCAATTGTAATCTAGTATATAATTTCCCGGTTAATCATTAATGAGATGGACTTTAAATGATTAATGCATGTCCCTAAAAATACTTTGATTGAAGACACCAACTCGTTGCCAACCACTAACCGCATCATTTCTCTTCACCGAGGCAATACAAATAAGGCAGGTGGCAGCTCCTGATTGGAAGGCATCTTCCAAGAATCTTTGAGTTCGACCCAAATCTTCGCTCTTGCCACCGAGCTGAGAGTACGACTTTAAAACAGACCCTAGAGAAAGACATATATTTAACATGAATGATATTTAGTAGGTAACTTTATAACAAACAATACATCTTAAAGTAGCATAATAAAAAGAGCTATAAATACCCCAAAAACATATTTGTTCAGTAAAATATTACAAAACCAGGGTCGAAAGGGGGGAACACAAGAGGAAAAGGTAGTTTTGTCCTCCAATGACAACTGTCACTATAAGTATTGACTGGAGGAAATTAATAGATCCTGGAATACATCACTTACCTAGTACCATACGGTCAGTGAAAGAGAAGTGGTCATGGTGAATGGATGTGTTTTTTTAAACGACATACAAATTTAGCCCAGCAAGTGGATTGAACCAAAATTGTTTATTCTTCCCATCCAGTGTAAGTGTAAAGTGATTCCTTAGCTCCAACACTCCACACCCTCTCCACTTAGTTTTACTCAATCCATTCTCCTCCACTCTTCCATTCATTGTGCCAACATTCGGAGACCCTATTCACAGCTTGTGGTTGTCTTCACTTCCGGTCCGGTACTTACCTTTATTTTCTCGAGTATTTTTGTTTGCGTCAGCCACCGGCTTACTAAGCCTGTCGTGGCCTGCATGAACAGGTTTCGAACTAATAAAAGCTTGGATTTAAAATATTGACATTGACACCCAAGGGGACATGTACATTTTATGTGAAGCTATATATTTATTTTACAGCACTCTTAAGTTAGTTTCACACTGAAAGGGCTGTGCGTTGGCTGTGCACCGACTATAATCCCACGGTGTCATCTTAGATTGCTTCAAAAGTGTTCTCCCAAGGTCACAGTCCAGAAAGGTAACCATACAGCCCTGTCAGTGTGGATTGAGATCCGGTGCCCTATGGTCGATCACATGTCATTTCTTCTAGTTTGGCTTCTTCCGACAAGTGCGAACCTTCACGAAGGTTCTTGCCTACAATCTGATAATGGCTGCAGAACATTCCAATACAACTATTGTGTGTGCAGCCTTTAACTACGGACGAGTAAAACTTAATAATTTTGGTACAAATATATAATTTTCAGAATAGGCCTACAGAATATTATAATAATCTAATTAAAGAAGATATCTAGAAGGAGATGGTGGAAAGACTCAATGTCAAAAGTAACTACGATGACCAAAACAGTAAGAGCATGGTAGCAACACGACAAAGCCAGCGCACAGTCCTCTCAGTGTGAATCCAACTCGAATGCATCAGAGACTATCGTAACTTAAGATTTACTTACCAAGGATATTATCGCTTTCCAGTTCATCCTCTTCAGATGAAGATTCATAATCTGGTTTTATATGTTTCTGAACAGACGCCTGCAAACGTGCTTGTGCCTCTTCAAATCTAAGTTTCGCTGTCACATTGGCCTTAGGCACGTCTTTCTTTGAAGTGATGTTTTGTTTCCCTCCACGATTCCAAGGATTGCTTCCTCGCCCTCTACCTCTTGAACCATCCATTATTTACTCTAAAAGTAAAAAAAAATATATATTGTACTCTAGGATTAAATATGTAAATGTAGTTCCCCCGAGTCTCGTAATGTGTCTATGTTATAAGCATTTAGATCTTTTTAGGCATAGACACTAATAGGGTAGGGATGAGGAAGGTAGAATTTTGAAGAAATGTAGGCCTACATAAATTTGTACGGAGGGGGAGGAAGAAACCGTTTCAGAAATAAAAACCTAGAGATACAACTACGCCCTTCCCTGACAATAAATATTTAGGAACTATTTTCATTAGCAATAATGATATCAGGGTGGAAATTAGGAAAGAATAGTTGGGAAATACGTGCTATTACTCGGCCGGAAGCCTAAGTTATGGTGAAGGCAAAAAATGCTGTTTGTTACCAAAGGATGTCTACTGCACCAATGAAATTAGGTCGAGGATCGACATGGACAAGGAAGGTTTCAACTAGAAGAGGTTACTGTTACCAGCAAGTTGAGTTTGGAACTGAGGAAGAAACTGATAAAATGCTACATTTAGAGCATCGCACTGTATGGAACAGAAGTTAGGACACGGAAGCCTAAGTTATGGTGAAGGCAAAAAATGCTGTTTGTTACCAAAGGATGTCTACTGCACAAAGGAAATTAGGTCGAGGATCACCTTGGCCAAGGAAGGTTTCAACTAGAAGAGGTTACTGGTGACCAGAAAGTTGAGTTTGGAACTGAGGAAGAAACTGATGGGCATTTGGAGCATCGCACTGTATGGAACAGAAGTTGGGACTCTCGGAAAGATGGAAAATAAATTCTTGGAGAGCTTTGAAATGTGGTGAGAAGAGAACCATTTTGGATGTGATTCCTTTTGTAGGTGCGGCAATGAACATTGAAGTTCCTAATCCCACAGTTAGTAGGGGCCTAAGTAATGGCTGGACAATCGGTCTAATTCAAGAAATTACGGAATTAATAATTGTCTGGTAGTAAAGTGTGTGTTTATGATTAATAATTATGTTTGGTAGGCAAATATTTTTAATGTTATAGCACTTATTTACAACAATATGTGCTTGGGTACAATTATTACCATTTATTTTGACACGTTTAAATAGCCTAATGAACAAATTAAAACAATTCTAGCTTCTATAATTTGACAAACTTTTGTTCCGGATCTTAACAATAATAAAATACTAAACATAATTTTTTTTAAAAAAATAGAGACTGTATTTCTACATTTACCAACCAAAACGGGTTCGATTGTAAAAATCATGACTGATCCATAAATGCTAGATTTGAGCATAAATAGGCTCTATTATTATTAGCACCGCGTCTTACTACCCGTTCGGGTTATACGCACTTACGCTAATGTGTAATGGTAGGGTGATTGTGAGATTAAATGGAGGACCTACAGTTTAACGTGGAATCCGAACCACGGTGCAGGCCTGGCATTACCCACATTCACAAGATGTCTTGTCAGAGGTGAAGGGAGGGTTTGGTAATCAGATAAATCTTTGCCGGGACCTGGGATTGAACCCCGGCCGCCAGCATAGAAGTCTGACACCTTACCCCTAGACCGCAAATAGGCTCTAATTTAAACGATATAAACAATATATATTTACCTATTAAACCGGTTTTATTAAGCTGTCGTAAACCTCTGAGCTATTTGATAATAGGGATAATACATAAATAGTAAACAAAACAGTTAACCATATTGATTCAACTCCATGCACGAGGTTAAGCCTATAACTATTAGCAAAAATTAATTATCTTATAATAAAAAAAAACAATAACAATGTAACGTATGACTTGAGTTATTAATTTGCCACGTAATATAAAACTAGCACCAGCTTATCAATCCTAAAATATATTTTATAAATTTCGCCTTGTCAAAGATTGTGTGCCATGTCACACAAAATGCTAATGTCTCTAAAAACTATAAAGTAAGACTAACCCCCGACACTAACTCAGTATACGTAAATCCTTGGTCCGTAGTTCGGGGTGCGTGAAATCGATGCCACAATATTAGATTGCTATAGCCCACAGAGTCCTTATCCTTTACTCCCTTATCTATGTTTAGTCCTTACTCCGTAGTAGTTGCCCCACATTAAATATGTTTATAAGGACTATAATCACACCCGAGTAAATATGTGCGTGCGCATTGAAATAAAAGAGCGAATGGCAGTGAGAGGATCCGTCGCTATGGAAACACATACATTATACAAAATGAAAAGATGGCTACACGTGGGAGCTATTACAGAAACATTTGTCTAAAAATCTTAACACGCCGGGAAGAATGGCTTCTAGGAAAATGTTTTCTAAAAATACCAAGTTCTCAGAAATATTGGCTTTGCCTTTGTAGGTTCAACAACCCTATTATTGTAAATATTAAAAGTGCTTGTTTTGTTTTCATCCAAAATACTAATACATCCGTTTTGCATTTTCAGGCTATTGTAAACACTTATTTATGTTAAGTTTGATAGTTAAAATCGAGTTATAAATATATTTCTTATAATTGAACTCAATATACATTTTAGTATATACTGGAAGTTTTCTCAACGAAGTTGTTTTTGGTTTCTTTAATTCTCATATTATGTTCAGCTGACTTCTTGACGCTCTCTCCTTGCTGTTGACAATTTTCTTTCGAACCTTTTGATTGGACGGACTACGAAGTCTCTTACAATATCATTGGTTGAAAATGGTCACGTGATTACGGATATTGAGAATATGAGTAGAATTTTTTATGGACCAGGAACACGGATTACGGACTATGGAATTATGGATATGGAGTGTGTCGGGTCCTATGACGGGACATTGCAGGGTTGCCAGCTCCTTATTTACAAGGGATATCACACATATCTGAAATGGGTTGTTTATTGCCCGCCAAGATAATACTTTTGTTTCTTAGTTTAAATGTAAAAAAATGCTTATATTAAATCAATGGTAAAACACAATTGTAAATATATTCTCACACTAAAGTCAGTGAACCTGGTGGAAGAATTATCTTGTTGGCAGAAATGAATGGATGGGTGGGTACCCTAGTAGAGTCAGTGCACAGCTTCTCCATTAGTTCAAAGTATTCCACACCCGCTCACACCAACAATGACCTTTTATTGTTCCTCTTCCTCTACCCTTCACTCTCATCCCCTCTTTCCTACTGAGTAGTAATCTGTTATTAATTACTGTACTAAACACTTTTTTTTGTGTTCAGTAATGGCAGCTATTCGGCATACATTACAGCGTGAAGTTTTCCAACCCTCTGATGAACGTTTATTGGCTGTGGTTCATGTGAGCAAATTGCTAAAGAAAAAGAAAACCAGTTTTTTGTGTGTGGCTACTTCAATAGAGAAGCCTATATCTGTTACTATTTACCAGGTAGGCTCATTTTAAAATACCTTTAACAGTCTTATCACTTCTTTCTTATAAAAGTGACGTCCTAGTACTATATTCTCATATTTATTTACTAAGATAAACATTTGTTTAATAAAATGTATGATAATAGAGTTGATAACGTTGATAAAATGTGTGCTCTAACTGTTATTGTATGACAAAGTTTGTAAAACTTTATTACAATTTAAATAGAAGCAAATTATGTAAAAAAAAAAGTATGAATAACTATGAAACTTTTTAAAATATTGTCACCAAAGTTCCTCTGTTAATTAAAGGGTGAATTAAATCACTCTACAAACTAAGAGTGGACTTTTTTAATATGAAATACTGTTCATTGTGTACATATACATTATTGATACAACCCTGGAACATGTTCTCTGATATATATACATTATTGATACAACCCTGGAACATGTGTATATATATATATAGAGGTTTTTTGTAAAATGATTAAAGATTATCTAATATTGACACCTTTGCTCAGTCGATAGCATGTCTGTTTACTGAGCTAAGGGTCTCTGGTTCGATTGATGGCCGGGGACTGGATGTTGCGTCTGTCCTAGTCTTAAGTTAGATAATAAGGCAAACCTAGTAAGCCAGTAGTGGTAAATATATGCCTTCAATAAAAAACTGATCACAGGCTGGAAACAATTTTTAATGAAAGCCAAGAAAAAAATAATTAAAATCTAAATATATTTTTGTGTATATACAAACATAGGTTTTCCTGACATAAATATTTGTTCCTTGAAATTTATGATGAATCTAAGGTTCTTGTACAGATATTATTTGACTTGGTGTAACTCGGTGTTACCGTTACTTTGAAATAACAATGGAAAGTGAGTTGTTATCACTAGTGTTACATGTTTAAACTATTTTTGTACTTTCTTCCTCTATTATTTTACCTCGATATAAGTTACTCTGTTTCTTTTTCTTTTTTACACTCCACAGGCCTACTTTTATGTACTTATTGTGTTTTTATATGTTTTAGGTGAAGAAAACTGACAAAAATGTATTCAAAAAGAAAAGATCATGGAATCTAAGTGAACTAAAAGCGGTCGATGGTAAAAACTTGTCAAAGGTTAGAGAATATTTTTATGATTATTTAGCTATTAATTTGTTGCTATTTTAATCTGATACTACTTTTTCATTTATCATTTAGAAATAGTTGCACAGACCTTTTGTCGGGTCACTATGGGAATATTGCTCTGTATAACCAAAGCCCTATATCTTTATTTAAAACTAAATTTTATTTATTTCAGTACATACCAAAGGAATCAACTTATATGATTGTTCAAAATGTTAACCAATTGTCTCGTGTATTTGGATGTCAAGTTATGTGTTCAGTCATCCCTTTAAACAGAGCAAGTTAAATTAATTTTGACAATTTTAAGTGGTCAAAATTGTGATCTTTTTGGGATGTTGTCTACTCCATGTTAGTTTCTGATCAGCTAATCTTATTTGTGTTCTTTATAAGGATACTCAACTATAGAAGGAATCTGCTTTGATGGTCGCCCGGCTTAATGTGCTTACCCTTACATTAGACTAGACTTCCGATGACCGGGATATCAAGGTTTGAATCTCGGTCAGGTGTCCTGAGGATGGATTTCCAAAAGAGTTTTCCATTCTCCCTCCACGAAAGTCTGGGAATACTTTCTCCAAAATATAAAACTATTAGCTTAATTAGTAACCCAAACAGATGTGGTGCTAAAAATATATTTAAAAACACTTTTTAGTATTGTTTCTGAGCTCATATCAGAGTCTGCAAATTGTTACAAAACTAATTTTAAGAAAACTAATCATAAAACTGTCAAATTATCTTAATACTAAATTCTCTAAGCATCAACTGTGCTTATTACTGCCATTTTAAACTTTAACGGCAAAGTATTTAGTCAAGGGATCGACAATTAAAAATTGTTCTTGGACATGCGGTTTTTTATTATTTGGAAAATTACTCTCTAATATATGTGCAATACCAATATTAAACTTTGTCATTTTTCAGGAAACTCATGAATTTGACCTTCATTTTGACAAGGTGTACAAGTGGTTCACTGTTAATTTACAAGAGAGGCAAAATTTCCTTATAGTTCTCTGTAAGGTGAGTAAACACGATAATTAATTTTAAATAATGTGTGCGTATTAGGCTGTCCTGCTGATGAGGGGGAGATCAAGGTTTGAATCTTGGTCAGATCTACTGAGAGTGATTTTCCTTAAATGGTTTCCCATTCTTCTTACACGCAAATGTGTGTAGATTATGTCTAAAATGCTTCCTTCCTCATCCCCACCCCATTATACTAATCATCCTGCATATAATCTGAACAGGTAGTAATACGCAGCGAAAAAAGGTGTTATTAATTTGTTATGTACTTATACTCTAGTCGTCTCCATCATCATCATCATCATGAACTGTTTCCAGATTGTGCCGGGTCTGTTGAGTATAATGCCTCCATCTCCCTCTGTCTTTCCATCATCCTTCCTCCTGCACTCTCTTCTTCCCACTTGCACACTTGCTGCTATCTGTTCCTCCCATATCTTTCTCGCGGTCTCGTCCCTACATACTTCTTTACTCATTACGTGTCCATACCATCTCATCCTAGCTTCCTCAACTATCTCATGTACCCCAACTATTTGTGGAAATGTGGCCGTTTCAAAATGAGCAACTCGACTATCGTCTCATTGGTAAAATATGAATTATTTAAATGAAAGTTTCATGTAAATTTCAAGAGTAGAAGACTTTATTTTTTGTGGGCAATTTATTTCATAGTTGGTATATGTTTTATGTACATATGCTTACATTTAATTCCGTGTCCAGCAATGCCACAAACACCTTCCGAAGCAGAAACCAGCGTTCAACAACTTACCAGAAGAATGGACAGAGGACACTGGAATGTTACTGGAGCTGGAAGTGGTTGCCACTCCAGGTGAATAAATTGATGCTTTTAGAGTTGTAATTAAAACAAATATTGCATTCAATTAAAATAATATATCACTCATAATTTTGTTTTAATCAAATTACTTAGCTTTATCGTTAACGTTTCTCATAAAAATGTGTTTCTAAAAAGTTTAATGTGATTTTCATCAGTAGGCCTATTTATTTGTGTTTCACTGGGAATAAAACTCAATACTGTATCAATTAGGGAATTCTTCGAATCACTAAACACATTCGAGATTCGAAGAAATTTCAGATTTCTCAAGATTCACAATCCTATAACTATGTGGTAGTATCCATTAAATTCTTACATACCCACTTTGGCGTCCGCATAGTTTAAGGTGCTAGCATCATAATTCACAATAGACTAGACTACAGGTGACAGGGAAATCAGGTTTTTCCTAAATGATTTTCCACTTTCCCTCCACATAAGTGTATAACCCAAACGTATAATAAAATGTGGTGCAAAAAAAACTTACTCCATGGCATTAAGAACTTTAAAGTTCATTGCCGCACTCACAAAAGTATGCCCCCCAACTCTTTCCTACACTAGTTCTATCCAGTCCACCTCACTACACCCCATCTATTTCAGGTACAAATCATAAGTTCTAACTGCAATGTATGAACGTATTAATTGTTTGTTTTGTAGGAAGTGTAGAAGCTGTGGAGGCTGAAGAATATCTCGCCTTGTCTGAGAGGGAAGAGCAAGACCTAGAGAAACTAATGTCCCAGTGTGATTTGGGCATCAGCAACGCAGAGGCGTTCATGGAGATACTCGCTAAAGACCTCTCTGTGTTGGATGGGGTAGGTCAGCCCAGATGAGCTAAGAGTAGCCTACTGAACTGGGGGCACTGGTTCAATTCCCGGCATGGCCGAAAAATTTATTGTTGGTGAAATATGGATTTACCCTTTCACATTGATAAATTAACGGCTGGGTACTGGATGCTGTGCCTGTCCTAGTCTTAAATTATATTAGTGGAAAATATATGGCCTGGATAAAAAAAAAACTGCCTTGGGCTGAAACAGCACTGGAAGTAAAGTAAATTAGTAGTTATACTTAATAAAAATTAATACTTGCCTATTGGCTCAGAAATGTATGTATATTGTAACTTTAGTTGACCCTATAAATTTAAATCTTTAAAATAATACAAAAGCAGTGTAAAATGTAAGTTATTGGGAAGATAGCTAATCCGGAAAACCAGATAGCCTAGACCTTGATATAAACAATAAACTTATCTCTTTCTATTAACTTCAGTGTTTCATCTTCTCTTTGCTATTTTTGTTCACACATCACACGACATTTCAAGTCTTCAGATGTATTCCTATAACAATTCAAGTACCTGTTAAGTCTGCCGACAAACGACGTCTACTGCACTAAGGTCGAGGATTGCCATGGCCAAGGAAGCTCTCAAGACGAGGAGGTTACTGCTGACCAACAAGTTGAGTTTGGAACTGAGGAAGAAACTGAAGAAACGCTACATTTGCAGCAGAAACCTGGACTCTCAAAAAGAGGAAAAAGAAATACTTGGAGAGATTTGAAATGTGGTGAGAAGAGAACCTTTTTGGATGTGATTACTCGGTACCAAACAAACTGGATCAGACACATCTTTAAGAGGAACTGTATTTTGTACAACGTCATAGAAGGAAAGGTTGAGGAAAAGAGGAGCTTAGGAAGGAGGCAAATTCAAATATTGGATGACTTGAAGGAAAGAAGAACATTCTGGGAGCTGAAGGAGGAAGTAGAGGACAGGGCATATTGGTGGTCCAAGTTTCACTGACAAAAGGAATGGACCTGTCGTGAGACAGAACATATAATAATAAGTAATCAAAATAATACTCTTTGTTTTAAAATTAAAATGATTTGTGATGTGTGAAATAGAGTAGTGAAGAAAAGGTCAAAAAATAGTGTGAACCGCTTTGATGGTTGCGTGGTCTAACGTGCTACTCTCGTGTTGGACTAGACTGCTTAATACGGGGAGATCGGGGTCCGATCCCAGTTGTTTGCACTGAAGGTGGCTTTTCTTAAATAGTTTTCCACTCTCCTTCCACACAAATGTGGGTGCACTTCCTATCAATTAAACTTTCCTAATCCCTAAACCATTAGTGTAATTAGTACATAGGTTTATAACCTGAACAGGTAGTAAGTAAGATGTGCTAAAAAAAAAGAATAGAGTGTGTCGTAAGAAAGAAGTTTACTTGCTTGTATCAAGTGAAGCCTATCATATTTCTAGATTAGCTCCCTTTCCTATAATTTATATTTCACAAAAGTAATGTTTTGTATAAATACTTGTTTAATCCAGTTGTATTATCATGTGTTCATTGCCGATAGTACTAAACGGCTATTTACAATAAGTTCTGGGCAGTCTTAAAGAGTCTTCAGAGATTTTGTATTCAAAGCTTAAGTTTACCATGCACGAGTCTGTTAAAATCAGATCTCGAGCACTAACAACTTGGGTGTGTTACATCCGCAGGTAACAGCTATAAAAAGGATATTTATATTCTCTGTTACTCAGACGCAGGAACATGTTTTATTTCTTTGTCAGGCTAACGTTCACAGCGTGTTGGCGTCAGAGCAGCAGGTGGCGCTGCTGACCGTGCAGATAGAAGCAGCCATTGGCGAGGCAGAGAAACTGGAGTCGCGTCTAGACTCGTATGATGAGGTGCTCTGCCATATCCGAGACACCATGGAGAAGATGGAGGAGAAGAACTTGCTCATCGAGGTCGCCAATGCCAATAACCAGAAGCTTTTGGCACAGCTTCAGACCGTCATTGTAAGAAATTAGGTGTATTATTATTTATATCGCTATAATGAAAAACTCTTTTCACTTTATGAGGTACTTACATTTTGTTCTGTTTGGGAAAAGTTACGAGAAAGATGGATAGAAATATATAAACAAGGGAACAAGTTGTATTTTAAAAAATGCATTTAAAGTGCTCAGGAGAGACCACTGCAGGATAGGATAGAGAAGGGGAGATTGAGGAAGTATGAACATGTGAAGAGGATGGAAGAGAAGAGTATTCCAAGGAGGGGGCGGTCAGGAGGCTGAGAGGGAGACCCGGGGACAGGTGGATAAAGGGAGCGTGGAGAGGACTGGAAGAAGAAAGGTGTTGGGATGATGATGATTTAAAAGTTGTAATGACCTACTTTGAAATTGTCAAATTTCATCATCATCAACTGTTCCCAGCCTGTGGCCGGATCGGTTTAGTAAAATGCCTCCATCTTACTCTTTCCTTCCACCATTTTCCCCTCTTTTAAATTCTTCCATTCCATACAAATTAACAAGTTTATTGAATACAAATGATATTTTATATTTTCTTACTGTGGAGTATGTATGTTCATAAGTCACTTGTACTGTTCTGGCCAAACTCTGCGTTTGTAAAACAAATGTCTGTAAGTAAAACACAATACTCTCTGTATTTTCACTTGTGAATATCAATCAAAGAATAATATCTGCTCCCCTTTTCATCTGCATCTTTGTGTTTCTCTATTAACTGCCTTATTTACTAGCATACAACTCACATTTGAAAATATCTTACATCCTTATTTCTCTTTGTGAAACTAATGTAAAAAATAATCCCCGCAAATGTCTCCCTTGAATTTCTGACACTGACATAAAAATGCCAATAACCAGAAGCTTTTGGCACAGCTTCAGACCGTCATTGTAAGAAATTAGGTGTATTATTATTTATATCGCTATAATGAAAAACTCTTTTCACTTTATGAGGTACTTACATTTTGTTCTGTTTGGGAAAAGTTACGAGAAAGATGGATAGAAATATATAAACAAGGGAACAAGTTGTATTTTAAAAAATGCATTTAAAGTGCTCAGGAGAGACCACTGCAGGATAGGATAGAGAAGGGGAGATTGAGGAAGTATGAACATGTGAAGAGGATGGAAGAGAAGAGTATTCCAAGGAGGGGGCGGTCAGGAGGCTGAGAGGGAGACCCGGGGACAGGTGGATAAAGGGAGCGTGGAGAGGACTGGAAGAAGAAAGGTGTTGGGATGATGATGATTTAAAAGTTGTAATGACCTACTTTGAAATTGTCAAATTTCATCATCATCAACTGTTCCCAGCCTGTGGCCGGATCGGTTTAGTAAAATGCCTCCATCTTACTCTTTCCTTCCACCATTTTCCCCTCTTTTAAATTCTTCCATTCCATACAAATTAACAAGTTTATTGAATACAAATGATATTTTATATTTTCTTACTGTGGAGTATGTATGTTCATAAGTCACTTGTACTGTTCTGGCCAAACTCTGCGTTTGTAAAACAAATGTCTGTAAGTAAAACACAATACTCTCTGTATTTTCACTTGTGAATATCAATCAAAGAATAATATCTGCTCCCCTTTTCATCTGCATCTTTGTGTTTCTCTATTAACTGCCTTATTTACTAGCATACAACTCACATTTGAAAATATCTTACATCCTTATTTCTCTTTGTGAAACTAATGTAAAAAATAATCCCCGCAAATGTCTCCCTTGAATTTCTGACACTGACATAAACGTGACCGTAATCGGTTAATAATTTGAAATACAAATGATATTAAAACAAAAGTTGACTTGATATTATCTTGAATTGTTAGAAAGTTCCACCCTATAGCTTATAGCCAGTGTTGTACATTTGGTTCTAGTCCCAGCTTGACTTGCCCAGCAAGCACCAATCAGCACTGGTTGATGCTGACCTCACTAGTTCTCAAGGGCTGACTGATGCTGTCGCAGCAGGTAAAGCTCTGTTGGCGGCCATGAACGCCGAGATACATCCGGCCCTTGTCAGGTTGTCGGCAGTGCAAGAGCAAAGGAAAAGATTCGACAAGTGGAAGAGCAAATTTTCGCAGACCATCTCGAGACATTTAAACAACCTCTTTATTCATCTGGTAATACATTATTTATGGGTTAAAAAAATGGTTGCATATTTTGCATACTTATATGATTGTTTAAATAAGCTAATTAACATGTTTTAACTTCTACATCTATTTGCAGTTTCTTCCACCAGTAAATGACAAACCTAGTACTAAGTAAAGAAAATAATGCACTTTAAAGGGTTTTTTAGAAGAAAAAAAACTTTCCCTATTTTCACATAACCAGAAGAAATGATTCAAGACAATTGAAGCAAAAGTTAAAGACTTCAAAGTAACTGTCATTTTTCTCTTTACAAATAACAATAATACTATATACATACATACCTAATCATGTCACTCCTTTACGGGGTAGGCAATAAACTGTGCATATAGCTCAAAAAAACACTATTTCATACTACTCCCTTTGTGTCAACAACATCCATACACTGAGTCATACATGTTCTTTTATATTTTAAATTCTTAATTTTTCTCTTTTTCCCATATTTGTCTGTAACATTTAGCCACGTCTTACATGGCCTACTCCTTACTTTTGATCCACACACTCTACCTTCATACATTTGCTTTGTCACTCGGTCCACACTCATCTTCTAAACATCCCTAAACCAACGTAAGACACCTTTTTCACATTGACCTTTTGGATTCGCTTTCAAACCACACTTCTTCGGCACCCCTTCGTTACTGACTCTCCATATTAGTTTTTCCACACACATTTCTATGATATCTCATTCCAACTGCATTCACATTGCTCTTGTGTTTCTCCTGACAAACTTCCGATACAGATTTGTAAAATAGTGGATTCGACCCAAAGATATTCTTTTCATGTAGTTTTTTTAGTAATTTTAATATCCCTTCACAAGTTGATTCTGATATTAAATATTTATTTAACCGAAGCTTAACTCATCTTGATACTCAAGAGTTTCTTGAGAGGTATCCGATATAAACTCGAATTTTTAAAAAAAAACTTGAGCTTGCAGACCTCTTGTGTGAATGAGATTCTTTTTTTCGGGCTCTCCAAGTGTTCATTGTTGTACATTATTATTGTTGCGAGGAAAACTACACAATTGTAATCGTGGTTTTCTAGGGAAATGACGCCGGAGAGACCCTTGGTCTCCAATCCGTAGAGTTGACTCTACCCCGGCACGGCTCTATTCACCGGGAGCTCGAGGCCTACTCGGAGCTGATGCACTGGTGCAAGGCGATGGACCGCAAGGCATATACAGCTCTGGCCAAGGTTTATACAAGCTCTCTCGGTAAACTGTACGAGAGAGACATCAAGCAGTTCTTTGAGCAGTCTAGACAGCAAGTATCTGGCGCAAGAGAGAGGAGAGGTAAGCAAACCCTATTATTGGCTGTCATGTTCCCTATTTGTACAACTATAAAAACAACTCCATGGTGCGAGACCGAAAGCCAGCTGTACAGACAGAGCGGCGGCCGCCACTAGCGATGGTAGCACCAATCTTTGCGGATAGAGGGTGTCATGTGGTGGCACAACGAGCCCTCCGGATATTATTTTCAGTTTTCTAAAACTGGAGCTGCTACTTGTTTATTCAAGTAGTTCTTCATTTGTCCTCGCAAGACTGAGTTTGACTCCATTACAGACCCATTGCTTCTCAGATAAACTTTTGGAAGTGCCGGGGATCGAACCCCGGTACCTCTGGATTTGTAGTCAGGTACTCGGACCATTAGACCCCAGAGAAAGTCGTTTTTCCAATAGGGCCGGAAAATAAAAATTAATTACATCTTTTTTTTCCATAATAGTTATTTATTTTATTTATTTATTACACACTTTAATATTTGATTGGAAACAAGTAGAGTTGAGCTGACTCCACTATTTTACAAATCCGAATTTTAATTTTACTTTCGAAACCCTGATCTTTCAATCCATATATTTTATGCCTTCTAATCTAACTTAAGACTAGGACAAACACATCATCCAGTCCCCCGGCCGTTAATTCATCACTCTGAAAGGGTAAACCCACATTCCACCAATGATACATTTTTCGGCTATGCCGGGAATCAAAACCAGGACCCTTAGCTCAGTAGACAGACATGCTAATGACTGAGCTAAGGTGTTGAATATATATGCTAGTAGTAAAGTCCAAGCCTAAATAAAGTCAATAATATCCAGATAATGTTGACATTATTCAAAATACTTAGATAATGTTGAGTGAGAGTTGATTGAATAATATTTTTCATAATTTATACAGATGATACATTATCCACCCGCACTTGGATATTGGCAATTTCTATGGTTGAGGCTAGGTTAACTTTGATTAGGATAGGTGAATTTAGGCTATGTTAGATTAGTTAAGGTTAGGTTAGGTTAGTGGAAAATAAATCATAACATGAGGAATTTTGAATGTTAGTGCACTGCTATGATCCATTTTACAGTACAATTTTGAAATATTGTTATAAAATAAAATTTGTATTCAAACATGCTTAGTTTAACAAATATTATTCCACATTATCCAAGACTTGCTGGTTAGTCTCAACATCTTCCGGCTAATCTCGATACTATCCAGATTTCGCACATTACCCGTAATACACACACACTCTCTCTTTTTATATATATATATATAATAGAGGTGTATCGATGCGGATATCGATGAATCATTATTGGTTGATTATTAGTGTATCGGCAATTAATCGTAATCAGTGATTATAATGTCAATTAATCGTGTGTTTTTTTTATGTAAAATTTCCTAGGCGGGAGTTTATTGATCAAAATCGCAAACCAAAAAGACACATACACACTGCACCCGGGTTGCAGGCTATGTAATGATTACATAACCAGATAAAGAAATATAAGTTCATACTGTTGATAAAACTAACACACCAGTTCCAACTTTCACCGGTTAGGTGTAAAATATATTTTATTCCTATTTTATCATTCTCTCAAGTATATTTCCCAATAGCTATTAATAAATAATTGATAATCAGGTTATATTGGTGTAGATAATCGTAGCATGAACAATTATTTTAAACAATCAGTAATCGTTATCAGTAATTGATTTTACTCAATCGATACAACTCTAAAAAATATATATATATACACACACACACACACTTCATAATTTACACATATATGTATATATATATCAACCTTTTTCTTTGTCCCAGTGAAAGGCAGCGGCTCAAACCAGGATATCGCCGGTAAGTTGAAGCAACAAGCTGTGCAGAGTTTCGGGGGTCCCGGAAGTAAGTCTCCTCCCACTTCAGGTCTCTTGGGGATAGAGCGGGAGCAATGGGGAGCAGAGATGGACCCAGGGGAGAGGCCCAGGTTTGACGAGGTGTTGGAGAGGACTCTGGCTGAATTGGAACCCGTGTGCCTCGCAGAGCAAAACTTTTGTGTGTCGTTCTTCCAGCTAGATGTTCTCAGTCCAACGACCAGGGTAGGTTTTCTAGGCACAGTAAAAACCTTTTAAAATTTAACAAGGGATGTGGCTTTTGAATTCTTGATCCTTTTATTTTTGAAGATATTTAAGATTCGAGGATTTTTTAAAAAATCATTATTTTTATTTATTTTTTAAATATATACGATGTAGACTTTACTTATTTTCGAATATTCATTCGCTTTGGCAGTAAAATTTCAGATTCTTCATTTGTGAAGCTTCACCAAAATTTTGTTTAAAAGTTAAAACACAAATTTATGTTGATATTTTTTAATTTTATGTTTCTATTTTCTACACAAATTGGTGTTAGTGTAAAAAAAACTTAAAATAATTATATTATCTTTTATGATAGTAGCTTAATTTATCATTTTAAGATGAAATATATTAAAATGTTTGAAATTTAACATCTGGTCAATTATATTTAATACAAACATATACCTTATTTTTGAAAGAATTCCTACATCCACTACCGGCTTTCTAAGCGTGTCTTAGCTTCGCCCTCGTCCCGTTAGCCGTCTTTTTCAGGGTTCATTGTCAGACCTTCATTACCGTGGCGGTACGGGTGTAAGAATAAAAGACAGGATAATGGATGAAATAATTAATTGGTAATAAATAAAATGATGGAATATTAGGAAAATGGTAGAGCACAAATAAAAGTAAAACATTAACACACATCAATATTCCGATGCCATTATGAATGCCCAACCACCCCTAATTTTCACGTAATATTTTAGAACACACAGACGACTCTTGATGGCCCGTCTCCGGAGAGCACTGATGAGCTTGATGCGTCGTCTCCTATGGCAATGCTTCCCCTTAAGAAGGTGGAGAAGCAGATCAATGAAGAGGTTAGGCGTATGATGGGAGACCTGTTCTCGTGTCTGGAGCCCGAGCTTGTCGGCTTCATAGCGCACTACGAGAAGACTGATAGTTTGTGAGTAATTCTTTCGTCTTCTTTGGAAATATTGTTTTATCTTGCTCATTGATACATGTGACGATGCAGGTTTTCCCCCTTATTTTTGATCTATATAAAATATCTTGGTCATTGATACATGAGATGATATACGTTTTCCCCTTTATTTTGGNATAAAATATCTTGGTCATTGATACATGAGATGATATACGTTTTCCCCTTTATTTTGGATAAAATATCTTGCTCATTGATACATGTGACGATGCAAGTGTTACATTTATGTCCATTCATTCTTTTTATTAAAGTTTCTGTTGTGAGACACATGTATAAAGCTTTGCACTCGTTGCATTCCAGTTGGTAGATCATGTTTTCAGAATCACACGGTAGCCTTTTATAGGGTAACTTATTTTAGTTGTGATGCTGAAGAGCAAATTTTTAGTTTTTGTCTGATAAAAGTGTGTGTGAAGTTTTTGAAAATTTCTACTTGGTTTCATATATTCGTTGGCTTCGACTTTGATCCGAAAGTGAAATTACAGATCCAACAATTACAAAGCTTTGCCAAAGGAAAATATTTAAATTTAGAACATACATTTGTCTTTCTTATTTTCATTTGCTACTGTTATTTTTATCACAAATTAGTGTTCACATAAAAAAAATCAAAAATAATTAAATTATATTTTATAATAGTAATTAAATTCATAATTTTAGGACATTTTATATATATATAATATATATGTGTGTGCGTTTGTGTGTGTGTGGGTTTTTTTCAGTTTTATTATTTAAAAAAAATGTATATAATATTTCACTACAAATTTGGTTTTGTTTCATGGGCATATATTTTTTTTCTTTTTTAATATCATTCTGGTGTTATTATGCATCTCTTTCAGTTACTGCATGTCTGTCCTGGTACGACTCAGTCAGCATGTCATGTCTGCACAAGACACTGGTTCGTTTCTCAGCATGAGCTTTGCTTCTGCCCTAGTTCAAGTAAAGAGAAGTTTTGACAGATATATGCAAGCTCAACTTCGCTCTATCGAGGAATCTAAGGCGAACCGTAAGGGAAAGTGCGGCATATTGCCCTACGTTGCAAATTTCGAGGTATGTAGCACAAATAAGTTAACACAAATTTGCTTTAAAATTTAAACCTTAGAATAAAACTTGGTATTCATGTTTTCTGCTGTTTTATATTGATCTATATAAGTATTTTGTTTTTATCAATAGTAGACATTAAAAATGAAATCCCTATCGATGCACCATAGCTGTTAATTCACGTTACACCAACATAGCCCCCCCCCCTCCCCTCCCCCCCATTCCCCCCGACTTTCTGCCCTGGAACATTTTCTGGACAAATAAGCACCCAATTCTAAGCCATCCACCATCTTTCTAGTAGAATCTTCTCGCCTCATACTTGAAAAGAAAAATTTTCTGTTTCCTGAAAGACACTACTTTCAAATCTGATGGATGACAGTAGTTACATGTATGGCCCACTCATATGCTAACCTTTTCATTGGCAAACTAGAAACCAACTTTTTTGCGATCTGAAGCCTTATAACCACTCCGCTGGATGACATTTATTGAAGACATTTTCCATGATTTGGACAGATTCTGAAGTTTAATTTATCACAGTTCCTGAACAGGTTAGATAACCATAGCAGCCTCAGATTCACCCGGAACATTCCACAACACCCTGCCATACGTAGAAAAAAAACTGTAAGGGAGGCCAAGAAAGAGATGGGAGGAACAGATAACAGAAAGTGTTCAAGTGAAAGGAGAAGAAGGGCGGAAGGATTTTATTAAACTGACCCGGCCACAGGCTGGAAAGTAGTTCATGATTATGATGATCAGTAAAAGTACACAGAAGATTTGTAATCAATGCTAGCAACAAAATTTAAATAATCCGGTTTTTATTTTTCTTAAAGGACTTTGCACGGACAGCAGAGTCCATCTTTAAAAACACAGAGCGCCGTAATGACCTTGACAAATGGTACACAAAGCTGATGGGAGCCATGTTTGAAGCAATTCTTCGCAATGCTGCAGAGCATCACAAGACTCCAGAAGAAGTAGTCAAGATGGGTGGGTTTTCATCAACATTCATTTTATAAATGTGTCCGATTATTTTTCCTGTTACCTAACAGTGTAGAACTTGCCCTTGCTTCCTTCTTTCAATGTTTGTTAAATTATATATTTGGAAGAAGGTACAGGAAAGGTGGATAGAAACATATAAAAGAAACAATACATGGCTTTTACAATGAAAAGAACACAATTCACACTTTATATTGCTGCCATTGAACGGAGAGACAATGGCTGCCTCTTGAAGAAAATCTATCGTTACCGCCCAATCCCCTGACCTAGGTTTCATTCTATCGGAACTCATCATGAGGGAGTGTGAAACCAGCAATGCACTTCTTAATGAGGAAACGAAGATGCGCTGTGCATTTCACACTCCTTCCTGATGAGTTCTGATAGAATGAAACCTAGGTCAGGGGATCAGGTGGTGGCGATCGATTTTCTTCAAGAGGTAGCCATTGTTTCTCTGTCCAATAACAGCAATGTGAAGTGTGAACTTTTTTTTTTAAAAAGACCTTTTGTGTTTGTTCCTTTTATATGTTTCTATCCACTTTTCCTGTACCTTCTTTCAAATATAATACAACTACCTCATAAAGCAAAAAGGGGTTTTCCTTATGGAGATATATTAAATTATAAAGCTGTTTAGTGACTTTTTCTCTTTGCCTAAAAAAAGAGTGAATATTTTTATCAGTTTGACTGGAGCTTGATTTTAAAACTGAGCTCGCTATTAATTACAAGAAACTGTTTGAAAACGTTAGCCTTTCCATCTTCAGATCTTACTGGTAGGTGATAAGTTACAACCTGCAATGTAATACTTCACTGTTTCTTTTCTTCCTTTAGAGAACTTTCATCATCTGTTTGCTTTGCTGTCGCAGTTGAAAATTTCAGTTCTTGAGAAGTTGAGGAAAGATGCAAAGCAGAAATATAGTGAAGCACTCAAAGCTTACGTTACTCAGTATTTTGGTAGACCGCTGGAAAAACTCAATGTAAGATTATAATCATACAACTTTTGAGAATACTCTCATATGAAGTGTGCCCTTTTTAATCATCTAGTTTTTTACTGCTAAAAAAAGTTCATTGGATTGTATTAGGTATGTAGAAAGTTCACTTTTTCAATTCTAAGAGAACTTAAATCGAATATATGAAATATTCTCAAAGCTGTATTGTAGTTTGAATATTTTTTAATAGTTGTTTTATAAGTGAAAATATATATTGTGGATATTTATACATAACTTTATTCGTTAAAATGACTTGAAATTGTTTTATTACAAAATTGTTTGTAATAAAATGACTTGAAATTGTTTTATTACAAAATTGTTTGTAATATTTTGTTTTAATCTGATAAATTAAGCTACTATCACAGATTATTTTGTGAAAATTGGAATACAAATGACATTTTGTTAATTTAATAATTAAATGAATTATTACTTAATGGCTTTTAAATGTATAGTAAGAGATTTTATAAACACTGTACAGTGATGTAAAGTGATGGTGAAGGAAGCCAACCTGAAAGGATAGTCAGGTTAGGACTATATAGGAACAAACACGCTTCTCTCTTCACTATTAATTTCTTCTTAAACTCTTTACACTTCACACATATTTTTAAAGTTACGGAAATATTCCTTTTTCATGTGAAGACACACGTTTTGTGTGATTTGAATGAGTCTTCATTTGAAAAAGAGATTTCTCTAAAAAAAAATTAAAACTAAGTGTGAATGTGGAAGTGTAAAAAGTTTAGGAAGAAATGAAGAGAGAAGCGTGTTAGTTCCTATTTAGTCCTAACCTAACTATCCTCTCAGGTTGGCTTCCTTCATTATCACTTACTTTACATCACTGTACAATGTTTCTACACGCTCTCATTTTACAATGTTAACTTTAGAACGTGGACTCCGGACAAGCACAAAGAAGTTATAACAAAAGAACAGTGATGTAGATGGCGCCATATGCACAGAATACTTAATACAACTAGGCCTTGTTCATGAAACTCTGTACACAATAACAGAGCGGGTTGATGATTTTCTACAATTAGTGATTCATCCAAACATAATTTTAGCCCTTCTACATTTTATTCCCTTGGGAGAAAAAAAACAACAATGTAATCAATAAGCAGAATACTGACATTGGATATTTTGAGATATGTCTGACATCAAAGATCTTAGTTAATATTATTTGTTATTTGCAGTTGTTTTTCGAAGGTGTTCAGGCGCGTGTCGCTCAAGGTGTGAAAGAGTCTGAAATCAGCTATCAGATGGCTTACAGTAAACAGGAACTCCGTAAGGTGATCCAACAATATCCTGCTCGAGAAGTGAAGAGAGGACTAGACAGCTTGTACCGCAAAGTTGAGAAACATCTTTGTGAGGAAGAGAACTTACTGCAGGTATACATTACTGCATTACATGGTCTAACGCCCTACTCTTGTGTTGAGCTAGCCTGCCGAGGTCAGGGAAATCTAGGTTCGAATCTCGGTCAGGTGAACTGGGGGTGGTTTTCCCTCAATGGTTTTCCACTCTGCCTTGACGCAAATGTGGGTACACTTCCTATAAGTATTACCCTCATCCCTAAAACTACTATTACTGTTTCCAGCCTGTGACCTGGGTCAGTTTTTTATTAAAGTCATATATTTTATTTTTATACTACCAGCTTGCTAAACCTGTCATAACTTTGTTTGCCTTATAATCTAACTTAAGACTAGAACAGACACAACAAGCAATCTCTGATCATTAATTTATCACTGTGAAAGAGTAAACAAACATTTCACCAATGATACATTTTTCAGCCATGCCTGGGAATCGAACTTGGAACTCCTTAACTCAGTTGGCAGACATTACCGACTTAGCTAAGGTGTCGTATTATTCATCCCTAACACCAATAGCGGTGTAATTAGTACAAAAGCGTATAACCCAAACAGGTAGTAAGACGTGGGGGCTAAATAAAATAAAAATTTGCAAAAAGTATTCAAACTTTGATTCAGCTATGAATTGAAAAAGGTCTTGGCAACTTCTATACTGCATCACATTAGATGAAGTCTTAAAAGTATTTACCAGCATAATGTGTCTAAGATCACTTCGCGGCTTTCAGGTCGTGTGGCGAGCAATGCAAGAAGAGTTTATCACTCAATATAAATACATAGAAGAGTTGATCCAGAGATGTTACCCAGGCTCCATGATTATGCTAGACTTCACCATACAACATATTCTAGAGTTCTTTTCGGAGATTGCTCGATCACACTAGATTATCTATTTATCTTTACATTTGTATAAAATATTATGAATAAAAATATATATATATCCGTCTGTTTGTTTCTATCACTATTTCCTCTCTAATTATTTAAGGAAAACATTTCACTTATTAGATACACTTTGTTCACCCAGAAAGATATCATTGTTGCGTTAACTGACTAGAGGTCCTCTCCTATAAACTGCACCTTAATGTAACCCGTCGAGGTAAGATTGATACCTTCAAGGTAAATGTTAGGGCTCAAGTTTTTCGAATTGATCTCGATCAAGTGTTCCATAAAACTTCCAAGCATCCAGTTGATCTCAAGTTCTGGTTGAATAAATAGTTAATTTTCAAAATTTACTAACTAGTAATAAAAAAATATACTATTTAATTTTTTGGAATGAAATAAGAGACATATTTAGAATAAGATATGTTTTAAACTCGTTTTTAAATAGTTAAAAGTTGATCCATAGACATTTTATAGAATTAACTTTCAAACAGACTTAAACAGAAACATTAATCAATACAATTCAACATCTGCTGGAGCGAAGCTGTTCTCTTGGTGCCGACCTTCAACCAGAGATATGTTGGAGAATTAATGAATGTTAAGATGTAAATGTTTGCATTAACATTAAGCCTGTGCCGAGCTAATGGATTTTATCTCGCACAATTATGTAACATTGTCACTTTTCAAGATATCTGTTACGCGTCATGAACTACCTTACAGTTTGGACTCCCCTTAACATAGATATGAGTGAGTGTGTGTTGCGAGGTCATCGCCAATGTATTGTTGGGGCTACATATGCGCTTTGTATTGCCTCTCTTTTTTTGTGCTCATTGCACATGCGCCAATTCCCCCCCTCCCCCCTTGGGGCCCCCACTGGTCTGTGCTGTAGCTGTGAGAACTGATAGACCCACCTTTCCTCACCAATGGAGAGCTACCGCTTAACACAGAGTTGTGGGTACCTCTGTGGCTCATGCCGATAGACCATGTTGGTTGAATGTGACAGTGTCGGTAGCAATCAAGACTGGTGAAACAAACTCTTGAACCTAGTGGTGAATATGGTGACCATGTGTCAATTATGTGTTCTCAGAGATGCCTCCTGCTTCCTTCTGGTCATTTTGTCCATCACAGGGGAATTTTATATAAAAAGGAGGAAATTTTTTTGGATATAATATTGTCAGAAATATAACTGGCAGCCATTTGACGAATAGGGCA
>CABFOW010005199.1:24930-45482 GCA_902141385.1 Timema californicum
GGGGGGGGGGTTCATTAGAAATATGGTTATTAACCATAATGTGGTTATCACTCTGGTGAAAATTAGCCATCTGAACACTTGCCACTGGTTGTGTCCATAAAAGCTTAAGGATAACACGCAGGTCACTCACCAAGGTACTCTGGGACATTAAAACCGTGTTGTCTAACCGCATGAAGAAGTTCGGCTTTGGATAGGAGTGAAATCCTATCTACATCATTTGAAGCTTGTCGAATGGGGCAACCAACAGAGGAGGCCGCCTACTGGTTATCAAATAAACTAACCCGAGTGGTACAAAGGCCATGCAATATGTATTTAAATAGAGGAACCCTAGATAAGAGAATACAGGACAACATTACGAAGGCCAACAGACCTACTTAGGTCATAAAAAACTAACAGCCACTCCTGACTAGTGAGTTCTGATGTTCCCTTCGCAATTATACAGAGAAAATAGCTACATAACCAATCTAACGCTAATTAGCGAATTAGTCTCATTAATAGCTGTTAATAAACATAAATAAAACATTTCTCTAACTGGTGCGGATACGCCGCATATCATGAAAAGTAACCCAAGTGAAATCTCTCACCCTGATACAAAATCTGTTCATGGAGCTATCCTGCCCTAGTTGACAGCATGTATCATTTTTGTGATATCAGTTAAACCAGCTCATTACATATTAACATCAACTATCGAGGCTCAAAAGAAACCAAGCGCTGCACAGTTCGCAAATATGCAGGGCCGATACTAAACCTACTCATGGCTAATCACAATGCAAGTTAAATTAATTTATTAAAGATACAATGCCTGTTGAGTGTCAATACGGACCAAACGTAGATGAAAACAAGACAGACAGGTTACAAAACAGTCAGTGCGTAGGCTGACTATAACTTGACAAATGGCTGTGAGTGAGCTGCATGATTCCAGCCCTAGCGGTCGACGATAATGGTGTAGATGATCCCGGTATGGCGGGACGCTACCTTCGAGAAACACGATAGGTGGCTCCGCCTGACTTCATTGCGACCAGGGCCGACTCAAACGGACAGCCACAGTTAGAATGTAGAGAAATGACAAGTCACCCGACTAGTCGTAAGTTGTTACAAGATGTGTCTATTATTCTGCTTGCACAGCATATTAAATAAACTTCCTGCTTGAGACGAAACAAGGAAGGGGAAAATAGGTATATTAAATAAACTTCCTGTTTGAGACGAAACAAGGAAGGGGAAAATAAGTGTCAGACAATCATGTATCACAGCGCAGGTCAGTGGGGGCGCCAAGCGGGGGAATTGGCGCATGCGCAATGAGCACAGAAAGAGAGAGGTAATACAAACCATATGTAGCCCCAAAATTATATTTTCTTGAGGTGGTTAATAACCGCATTAGAATTAGATGAAGTTCATTGGCGATTACCTTGGAACACTCACATTCACATCTAAGTTAAGGGGAGTCCAAACTGTAGGGTAGTTCATGACACGCAGCAGATACCTTGAAAAGTGACAATGTCACATAATTGTGCGAGCTAAAATCCATTAGCTCGGCACAAGCCTATTGGTGTTCTTCCTTACAGAGATACAGATACCTTTCATATTTCTTCTTTATCTACTCCTCATACCCTCCTCCATTCAACAGTTTACTCAGTTGCTCTTTTCACCTCAACCAAGTATCCTCTAACTGTCCATTATTTCACAAAACACATCAAGAGAGAGGAGTAAACAACGAGTCATTCATCACCAGCCACACATTATAAGGAAAAGAAATATTGGAAGCACATAAATCTGGTGATCCTCTCCCAAGCTCAAGTAGCTTTGATGACTACATGGTCTAAGTTGTCACTCTCACAATAGGTTGGATTCCTGACTGTGGAGATCGGGGTTCAAATCCCTTCTGGGTTTATTGAGAGTGGTTTTTCCTTAAGTTTCTCACACTATCTAAACAAATTCAGGTGAATTTCCTCTAAATTTTAACTTCCTCATCCCTACAACATTAGCATAGTTAATATTATATAGCTGAAGAGAGGGAGATCGGGGTTTGATCCCGGTTGGGTGCGCTGAGGATGGTTTTCCACTAACCCTCCATGCAAATATGGGTGCACTTCCTTTAAATTAAGCCCTACTAATCCTTAATTCCCAACACATTAACGAAATTGGTACAAAAATGTATAACCCAAACGGGTAGTAAGATGCGGTGCTAATATATTTCTCTAAAAATAAAAGATATCAAGGTTTCATAACACATCATAATCTTTACTTCCCAATATGTTATTCAAATAATTTATAATGTTGTATAAATGCTTTTATTTGATAAAGTAGTTACAGAAGATACAAATTTATAATGTTTTACATTTATTTGACATTAATAGTAACATGAGTTGCATTGATAGCATTGCGTGGTACATTATAAAAAATACTGGTGGTCTAATAATACTTTATATTAAAACTATTAATATACTTATAAAGATGGAACACTCGAATCATGTGGTATTAGAAAGATTCAGGTTCGTAAAAATCTCCAATACAATTGTTACTATCCATTACAACCTTGACTTCAAACAACAATTTTAAGTAATTGGTCAAAGTATTTATAATAGACATGTTTATTTTGGAGGGTAAAAAAATAAAACCATAAAAATAATATTAATTAACTAACTAAAAACTAGGACCTGGTGGTCTATGGGTAAGGTGTCAAACCTCTGTGTTGAGGGTCCGTGGTTCAAATCTCAGTCCCGACACAGGTTTATCTGATTACTAAACCCTTCCTTAACATCTGGCAAAGTGTGTGCTTTCACGCTTTGTGAATGTGTGGAATGCCAGGCCCCCACCGTGGTTCGGAACCCACGTTAAACTGTTGGTCCCCTCTGCTGTCCACCATCATCATTCTAATGTATTATCCTACAATCTGGGGATACATACCTCACTCATGCGAGAACGTAAACGGAGCACCCCTGGACATCAAGGCCCAGGGCAGTTTCTAGGTCGTTACCTAAAAGCTCCAACCCCCCACAAAAGATGGGATGACTCGGTTCACACCGAATACTCAGGGAGGTGAGATTTAACTCTTCCTCCCCTACCACTGGTTGGACTGACATTGGGGCTGTGCCTCCAACACTATCCAGGGTGGTAATCGGAGCTACTTCGCTTCCTCTCCCAGAATCAACCTTTCGACCTTCATTCTGTCCTGCGACATGGGCTTAGAGCCCAGCCCTATGTACTATTTATAATGGAAATAGTCAAACTTGGGTGTACCAGTCCGCAGTCCCAAGCTCCTGTAGGTGACAGATGCAAGCACCAGTGACCCCTGACACAGGGATAATGGAATTCACCTTAATGGTGTCCCCACCTCAGAGATGAATTCCTCCATACGCCAGGAGGGCAGAGGTCAGACAAGGTTGAATGGTCGGATCTAGAGCAATAGACCCATTAGCCACACACAAATTTAACTAAAAAAAATTTGTATTCTTTGTATTTATGATTTAATAGACATGACCAATAAAATAGCATCTGTCAGTGGCCATAAACAACTTTTTTTCAAATTGAATTTTAAATATCTTCATCTTAAATAAAATTGTACATGTTTAAAGATTCAAGGATTTGAATTTGAATTTCAAATTTGAAATAAAATTTAAGATTTGGATTCAAAGATTCGGATTTGAGAAATATATGATTGGACCAATCTCTATATATTTATGTAAATAATTTTGGTAAATTTGTCCAAAGTAGACGACGGTGTAGTAACATTTTTCACAGCCATTTTTCAAGAATATGTAATAATTTTCTTATAATCATAAATATAATAGGAATTGAATTTCTAAAAGTTTAAAAACACCAAAACAAACTATTTTAATAATTCCTACTTATCACTAAACAAACATTAATATCTTTTTATAATAATTAACAAAACTAGGAAAGGGTCTGATTTAAAATGTTAAATATTTGGTCAACAAATATTTTATATTAAAATTATTCATTTTAGTTTCACTGTGGTGAGAAATGTTTGTGTCCTGAAAGTTACAGTCATATGTTTTAATTGTGAGCTTTTAGACCTTCTTCGTTTGTCTAGTGTTTTATCTTCCTTTCAATGTGTATTAAATACAACCATCTGGCGCCATTTTTATTTGTTTTGGCAACAAATAAATGTGGATAAATATACCTCAGTCCTAAAATTTAGGCCAGCTAAATAATTTCTGCAATTGTCACATAATCTTTCAGGCACAGTTAAATTTACGATTTTATAGAAAATTACTAACTACTTGAATTGATATGTTATTTATCACCATAATTAAATGACAATTTTTTTTACATGGTATTAGTTAACTTTACTTCATTATATAAAAAAATTAACTTAAAAAATCGTTCATATTATTTGTAATACAATCAACTAAATATGATGAAGAAACATAAAAATATAGCTTAGAAAATTTGCACCATTCAATATTTAGAATGTGCATTTATGTGTTTTCCAAGTAGGCGAGTTAATTTATTTTATTTACTTCAAAGAAAACTTTTCTACTTTTCCTTTAAACACACTTAGTACAGTTAAATGAAAAGGTAATTTAACTTAAACCTACATGAGCTTTGTGTTTAAAAACCATAAGATATCTATTTTAAAACTTTTATTTGATAATTATTTTTTTTTAATGTTTATTTAGTGTCAATAGTTAGACACTAAAATTCCTAGACTGTGGACTCGGATAAATCATCTTTAATATTTGTATTCATGTACGGACTATCGGCTATCATTTCCCCTTGTTCACTGATTGGTTCTAACTCTCTAAAGTCGTGTAACGTCCTGCGTTGCGGCACAGATGTATCGGTTCTCTCGTGAGCGGGAGACATCGTCGGAACCGGTATGGCGGCACTAGGGACATATACAGGGGGCACTTCTATTTGATCATTTTCAGGTTTATCTACTGTGATGATAACAGACGAATACTGGCACGGCTCTTGACACTGTTCTCTCTCCTCTGATTGGTCAAATCGGCATCTGCACGATTGTACTAGATACAGGACTACTTATGGATGTGGTCATAGTGGGGTATGTCGTCATCGATGTTGTCACGATACTGGTTGTCGGCACAATACTTGCAGACCATGAAACAACTGGTGGACTGTTCGGATCAGTAGGGACATTTCTCTCTATTAAACTGAGATCGGGTGGTTTCTTTGAATAGCTAAACTTGTCTGCCATCAGTTTAGGCGACGTCAATAACATTTGACTGGTCTCGCCGGGAGGAGGCTGCTGCTTATCTTTTTCCAACATCGACTTGTGCTGCTGTACACTTCGCGTCAAACTGCTTGTCCGGGACAGAGGTTTCTCATCTTGTGTCAAGGATTTTCTTCTTCTTCCTTCTTTAACGGGGATCGGGACAGAAGATGAGATTGGAACAAACACATGTTTAACCGGAGGACTGGACGGCATCACAATCCGTGCTGCGGATGTCCCAAAATCTATTTCTGCAGTCTGTTCCATGAAAGAGGCGCTCGGTGAATACAATCCGTGCTGCGGATGTCCCGAAATCTATTTCTGCAGTCTGTTCCATGAAAGAGGCGCTCGGTGAATATGGGCCAGTGTCCTTCCTATGTTAAACAAAGTGTACACAGGATTTTAACAAGCAAGGAGTTGTTTCTACATTATTTAGATTGTTGAATTTGTTTCACTACATAATTAAACTAGATAATACTCGCTTTTTTTTACATCCATTACTGTTTCCAGCATTCGACACCTTAGCTCAGTAAGTAGAGTGTCTTTCTAATGAGCTAAGGGTCCCGGGTTCAATTCCCTGCATGGACGAAAAATGTATAATTGGTGAAATGTGAGTTTACCCTTTCACAGTGATGAATTAACGGTCGGGGACTGGATGTTGTGCTTGTCCTAGATCTTAAGATATATCATAAGGCGTAAGAATCTACGACAGGCCTAGCAAGCCGGTAGTGGAAAATACAGGACTCGAAAAAAAAGTGACCCAGGCCACAGACTGGAAACTGTATTGGATGTAAAAAATAGGGGTGATGGGGTTGCAGCTAAAAATGAGCACAGGACAGATCTGTAGCTATTTTTAAACCTTTTGCATCATTTAATGTTTGTGTGATTAGCCAAATATTTTAAATAATTCTTATATTTTAGTAGAACAATTTTTCAAAATACGTTAATAGCATTTTTCTGTATCTTTTTTTAAAATCATTTCACTGTGTTGTTTCTTATATTGACTTACCATTCTGATTTCTTTGATTTATACGATAGACAGCTCTGAGGTTCTGAAACTCGTTGTTTTGGTGACGGAATGGCAAGGGATACATCATCTGTTAAAAACAATGTTCTATAAACTCATATTTATTTATGTAAAAAATACCATCTAAATATATAACTATGTTCATTATTCTTCACAAAATACTATTCAATAATAATACCACCCGCCTCGGTGGCGTAATTGGCTAACGCGCTTGTCGTGTTGAGCTCGACTGCTGAGGACGGGGAGATCAAGGTTCGAATCTCGGTCGGGTGAACTGGGGGTGGTTTTTCCTAAATGGTTTTCTACTCTCTCTCCACGCAAATGTGGGTTCACTTCCTCTAATTCAACCTTCCCAATTCCTAATCCATTAGAATAATTAGTACTTAAAGCGTATATCTCGAACGGGTAGTAAGACACGGTGCTAAATATTATTATAATAATAATAATAATACGGCGTCTCACTACCCATTCGGGTTAAACACTTATTTTTGGGAGGGAGGGGGGAGAAGCTTAAATTTCATTCTTTCTTCTTGTATTACTGCTTTGGACAGCTCAACTCACTGTGTGGATGTGTTAACGTGAGTGAAAGTCTATGTCATTATATTTACTATCTTGTATACATCTATAGTAAGAACCAGCCATCTATGAGTGATATAGACTGTATACATTAATTAGAGTTGAGTCACTTCCATTATTTTACCAATCTGAATCTCGAATCTTGGAAAAAAAAAGTTGGACATAAGAGGAAATAAATATAATATGATAATAGGAAATACAAATATAAGCTGAATATTAACTTTCTTTCTTATAATAAGGGATGATCCCTCAAATCCTTGAATCCTTAAAGATATTTGAGAAAATTTTTAATCCAACAATCAAACCTTAATTTTTTTTTTTCTATATTTCAAGTGAAATTTGTTTTAGACTTTCAATACTCCTTATTGGTGGTCCACAACAGTTATAATAATTATAGGATGATTTTAACAACTAGACCCCAGACCAGTAATTTAACACTTAACACTTTCACTGCTGACAGAAAATAGATAGTCCATCCAGAAATACTGCCCATTATTAGCATAATTTGTGATTTTTCTGGTAAAGTAAATATGTTATAATAATGTAACTTAGCCAACTTTTACAGTTTCTTTTTTCCCTTTGCTGAACACAATAATAAATTACATGCATGAAAATAAATAAAATGTAATAAAAATATATGAAAAGCCAGTTTTTTTTTCAATGTCTAAGGAAGATAAAAACATTATAAATAAGTAAATGAATATTGCCACAGAATACATGAAAAAAGCTTAGATCTGTTTAGAAAATGTCATGTAAAAGCAGAATAGATGAAAATATGATATTTTAAAAAATAATAACCTATAAAATAAGTGTGAATAAATAAAAATAAGTAATGATGTTAAACAAATATTGCTTGTATAGAAAATATAAAACGCAAACAAAACAATCCTTTCACAGATAAGAACACAAATTAATCTCAAACTGTCGTTCTCTTTTTTTTCCAAGATTTGGATTCAAATTTGAGATGTGAAGGTAAATTGGGGATTTAAATTTGTAAAATCATGTATTCAACCCAACTCTACCTATAATCCATTCACTATAACATTGATAAATTGCTGGTCTGGGGTCTGGTTATTAAGTTATTCCTATAATTATAAATGGTTCTGAACCACCAATAAGTGATATTAGATCTCCAAAACATTTTTTTTTAAAGTCTTGAACCTGAAATTTTCTCCGTGGTATCATCCTTAGTTAATACGATTTCTTCTCAACTCACCCAAACTCTCTTGGTAATAGGATGTTTTCACAGAACTTCCACTGGCTTCACTGATATCATCTTTTTCCAACATCTGTTCAGTTTTTTCCTCTGCTGTAATGTTTGTGTCCTGAAATAAAGAATAGTCATTTCATATTCTAAAACACAGTCTGTGCTGTTCTTTTATTTTTTTGGTGTAACATAAAGTTAATGTTCCTAGAATTTCCACCGCAAGTTGGTATTCATGTTTCATGTACGTACATACATACTTTGCACAATGTCCAATACATTCATCCTTAAGTTTATTCATGAACAGAGACAACCTCAAAAATACACTTTGAATTGCCCATACAATTAAGCCATAACTTAAAACAATTTCAGGGTGAAAGAGAGGTTCGAAGGAGGTAGGGGCAAAGCCTTCTAACTGCAGGATCCCATTATTTTTTTTTTAAGAAAAAAATACCATGGTCCCTTGATACATTTTACAGTGGAATTAACACAAGCCAGCCTCCACCAAACAGACCTTAGAAAATGATATTTTGCGTGGAGAGTCCCTTGATTTGTGGATGGGTAGCAAATGTGTGACTTCTGATGTGTCCAGAACATCCTCCGGCTCATGGTCCCCCGATTGTCGTCTGTTGCGGTCATGTGGTGCCACCATTTGTATGTGGGACCCCATGGTTAGAATTGAGCCAGTCAGAGACACATCTGACATGTGGAACATTTCCTCCTTCACACACAAAAACAAAAATAAAATTAACCTCAATTTTGCTCTGCTGTCACAAAAATAATGGTTTTTACTTCCTTTTTTAAATGCGTCTTAATATCCGTTTGAGTTACATGCCTATGTTTTAATTACACTAATGGGTTAGGGATTAGAAAGGTTTAATTTAGAGGAAATGCACCAGCATTTGAGTGAAAAGCCGTTTAGGGAACCTCATCCTCAGTGCACCGGACCAGGATTGAACCCCAATCTCCCCGTCTTCGGCAGTCTAGTCCAACATGAGAGTAAAGCGTTAGACCATGCAGCTACCGAAGTAGGTTGCTTAGGTACTAATTACTTTAATGAGTTAAAGATGAGGAAGATTAAATTTAGATTAAGTGTACCCGCATTTGCATGGAGAGAGAGAGAGTGGTAAAGCATTTAGGAAAAAAATCTCGGTACACCCAACTGGGAATGAGTTACAATCGCCCCTTCGTCGGCAGTTTAGTCTATTGCTAGAGTGACACCTTAGACCATACAGCCATTGTAGCGGGTTCAAGCATAATTATTATGCGAGTTGAAATAATAAATGGTTCTGTTACCGGGAATGTATTTTCTCGTGCCATGGATGTGCGGCTTTGAGCTTGAGATTGAGAGATGGAGCTCATTCTGGAGATACTGTGACGTCCTCTGCGACCAGGCAAGGAAACACTACTGCCCATGTTACTTTCAGCTGTAACACACACTGCCCATGTTACTTTCAGCTGTGATACACACTGCCCATGTTACTTTCAGCTATAACAACCACTGATTATGTTAGTTTCTTCTGTAACACACACTGACCATGTTACTTACAGCTGTAGGTAAATAAACTTTTTATTGATCAATTCTAGACTAAGGATGCTAGAAACTTTTGTTTGGGGTTGTGTTTTAAATGTGATCATTTAGACCTTTATGTTTTAGTAAATGAGCAGATGCCATTTGTGGCTTTTAAAAATAAAAATTCAAAAATTACCTGACTCTAGGATGAACCAGGATATTTCAATGGTAGATTAAGAGTAGCACAGCAAATATTCTTTTATCTTTTTCTGATTCAGATGCATTTTTATAAGAGCCCTAAATAATAATACCTCAATATTTTTTATTGTTACCAGCATCAAATGTGGGAACAGGGAGTAAATGAGATAGTAGAGGAAGCAAGACTGAGATGGTGTGGACATGTAATGAGGATGTAGGAGATAATACTAAATTGAATGATGGAAAATGAAGTTTGGATGAAAAAGACGGCAAAGGATACCAAGAATGAGATGGGAGGAGCAGATAACAAGTGTGTGAGTGAGAGGAGATTAATAATGAAAGGAAAGTGGATGTTTGTTTCTATCCAGGTCCAACCTAACTATTCTATCAAGTTGGCTTCCTTCACTATCACATAACATTATATTCTATTTGGAAGAAGGTAAAAGAAAGGTGGATAGAAAACATTAAGTGTGAATTGTATTTTTTTTTAGAGGCCATATTGTGTTTCTCTTTTAAATATTTCCTAACCACCTTTCTTGTACCTTCTTCCAAATATATATTACAAACTACCAAAAAAAGCGAAAAGAGGTTTTCTTTATAGGGTAACAAACACAAAACAAAGTTGAACGTTCTACCCCTATTTCCTCAGAAAGACATAATAAGAGCATCGGAATATTGAAGTGTGTGTGTAAATATGTGCCACTGTTTTTACTTCCATTTGTGATTTTTTTTAATTCTATAGATTTATTTATTTTATATTATAAACCAAAGTTTATAAAAAGGTTTTCTCTAACACAGGCTGCTTCAACAGGTGCAGTCCAATTTTAATAGGAAGGGCCTTGAAGAAACAAACATTACAACTTTTTTTTGTAACCAACATTGACAACAGTTTTATTATTTTATTGATATCTATCAAAAGTTACTCACATAATCTGACATATGAACACAGCACAGGGTTTAAGTAAAAGCAAAAGAAGGCCTTACCACCCAAATCTTTACTGCTCTCGTTCCTCCGGAAAATCTTGGTGAGCATGTTGAGAACCGAGCTCTTCCTCTCGGGTCTGGTCACCGAGAAACTGCTGGCATTGATGGTGTTTGTAGACCCCTGTTTCTTGCTTTTCAAAATCTTCATTGGGTGAGTCTCTCTCCTCGAATCATTTATTTGGCAATCATCCTCATCCAACTGAAAATTATTATTTTAAACTTTACATTATATCTAATGTAAAGAAATTTATTGTTTTTTTTAATTTGTGTATTAATAATTGTTTGGGTTGTATGCATTCATTCAGGTAATGTATGCGGGGGACGCGAGAATAGACCAATGTTTTTGCAGTTTTTTTAGCAAAATGTTTTGCTGAATTAAAAACATAAACATTATAAGTGAATGTAAATGTATATCCTGTAAGAAATAAATCAAAAGAAAAATTTATTTCAGACTCTGAGAATTAAATAGTGACAACTTTTCTTCAGTCATAAATATGAATCCCGCCGTAGTGTTGACTTACGTCAATGTCTGCCAAATCGTCCAGGTCTCCCGGGGACTCCTCGACGACTGTATCTAATGGCATGAACTCTGCTTGCTCTAAGGACACTTCCACGTTTTCTGTCGACGATAGGGGTGGTCCAGTCTGGTATTGCTTGGCGGCTGCAGTATAAGGAAGTTCGGCGGGGAACACTTCGTCCCAATACTGATCCTTCACCATTTCTGGATGTTCTTGATGCATCTCGTCCACAATCACGTAGGACACCTGGGACCAACGATGCAATCATTTAAACAACAGGCATGCTTCGGTAAGCAAGTGTGACATAAGCTGAAGGGATTGAATTGGAATCTTAAAACATATAAATTACTTATACATGGGTAATATATCTCTATAAGGAAAACCTCTATTTGCTTTATGAGGTCATTTCATTAGATTTGGAGGAAGATAAGAGAGGAATGGTTAGAAACATTTAAAAGGGAACAAACACAATATGGCTGTTACAATGAAAAGAAGACTACAGTTCACACTTTAGATCGCTGCCATTGGATAAAGAGGTGTCAGCTACTTCTTGAAGAAACTTCTATCGGAACTCTTTTAAGGAGGGAGTGTGAAACGTGTATCACTACAACATGTATATGTAAACATTTAACTCTTTAACTCCTAGCAACTGCACTTAATATTCTGCACTAATTTATCAGAATATAAATACAAATATGTGTCTAGTGAAATTAACTTATGTAGTGAACAAAGTCAGTCAAGAAAGACACAGATATTAGTTCTTTAAAGACAAAATTAACTTTTCTCTTTGTGGACCACCTGAACTAGGTAAGACGTAGGATAGAATAAGAAAGATACTTATTTTCATATTTTATTCCTTTTACTTTCTAATACAATTTCATTTCACAAACTGCACTTGAATTAAATCATCTGGAATATCCCTTTAAAACTATTAAAAACACATATAAGTCGCAGAGCTCTGGATGCCTTGCGAATCTTTCTCATTGCTCTGTAAAGTTCAAATGACCTAGATCTTGATTAAATTTGTGTGGTTTTAATGCGGAACACAACCATTTTTATGTGTTTTTAATCGTTTTAAATTAATATTCCCCAAGAGTGAATATAAGTGCACCTTGTGAAATGAAATTGTATTATGAAGGAAAGAAAACTCTTTCTTTTATATCCCATGTCTTAACCCATTCAGAACGGTTCACGAGGAGAAAAGTTAATTTTGTCCGTAAAGATACAACCAGTGACACACGTGTCGTGAATTCGTCATCCCTGTTATTGACTGTAAATCCTTATAATACCTGCAAATTCCTGTCAACCAGCCAATTAAGTTCAAAGTCGTCATCATCATTCACCGAATGGATTCACCAATGACTCTGCTACTTTCAACCATCCCATGTAGAAAAAGAACTAAAACAAGTAAACTAATTATTATAATAGTGTCCAAGTAAATATTGACGGAAAATTTATTATAATAATGATCACTACTACTAAAATAGTTCATTTGTATGATTACATAGAACCTGGGGTTAATTCATTGAGAATTAAAGGGATAGAAGCGCAGCTTAACGTTGTGTAAGTTCACAGCGGTTGAGTAGAACATGTTTTACTTACAGCTTTCACTAGCATAGGCAGATTTACCTGATGAAGCCGCCCGTGGCAGTTAAACCTTCAAGACAATTAGAAACTAAATGTTTATAAATATTATTTTATACTTGGAAGAAGTTACAGGAAAGGTGGATAGGAATATATAAAAGGAATTAAAACAATATGGCCCTTCCAATAAATAGAACACAGTTCACACTTTAATTGCTGCCATTGAACAAAGAAGTAATGGCCGACTCTCGAAGGAAATCTATCTTTACCGCCTAATCACCCTGACCTAGGTTTCATCCTATAGGAACTCATCAGGAGGATGTGTAAAACATGTAACACAACTTCTTAAAAAAGAAACACAAAAGGGAGAATTGTGTTATATTAGACTTTGAATGCCAGAGAACCTTCACAAAGTTAAGCTTTTATTTTTTATATAAGGGCACAATTAGAAAAAAAATCACCATATCTTGGTACCCGTTTGGGTTGCACACATTTACATCCATCCCTGTTCCCAGCCTGAGTCAGTTTATTTATTCAAGCCATGTATTTCCCTCCACCGACCTGTCATAACTTTGTCTGCCTTATAATATAGCTTAATACTAGAACAAGCACACCAACCAGTCCCACCACCGTTAATTTATCACTGTGAAAGGGCAGACCCATATTTTCATCAACAAATAAATTTTCGGCCACGCCGGGAATCGAACCCGGGACCCTTAGCTCAGTGGGCAGACACGTTACCAACTGAGCTGAGGTGTCAGATTGTTATAGACACATGTACACGAGGGAGGTAAGCTAGTCCAACACGAGAATGGCGGGTTAGACCATGCAAACACCGATGTTGGTTATTATATAAATTAAAGATGCCCATCAGGTGTATGATTAAACTTCCTAAACCTATTTTAATGTGGTGGTATGTACCTGTAGAAAGGTGAAAACAGGAACAATCAGGTCAATCTCGTGTTTAGGATATTTCTTCTCGGGGTCAAGAAACTGGTTGCCCATCAGAGTAGCCATGAAGTAGGTGTACACTGCCAGGGTGACCACCTGAAACACGGGAGCTGCCCACCTGTCAGCACAACACAGCGGCCAACGTTGGAACTCATAAGCTCACAGTTAACCAGCAAATTACCTTTAAATGTACCAACATAATGTAATTTGGATAAAAGAGAAACAAGGAAAGTGGACGCATGTTAGCTGTCTCAGTCTTGCTTCTTCCTCTACTATCTCGTATACTCCAACATCCTCATTACTTACTCATACCATCTCAGTCTTGCTTCCTCTACTATCTCATGTACTCCAACATCCTCATTACATGTCCATACCATCTCATTCTTGCTTCCTCTACTATCTCATGTACTAACTCGTTAGTCTCATACATCCTCTTTACTTACTACAACTCCTTTCTCCCCTCCAGCCTCCTCCAGAGCTTTCCAGGCGTTATTTCTAACCACAAATCATACTCCTATTCTACACCAATAAATACCATTACCAAGTATTTCCATCAGCTGTCGTAGGGCAAAGATCAAGTCTATTTTAGACATTGGTTCCTCTTTCCATCTTCCTTTCATTGTATTTCTTATTCTCTTTTCAAGTACAATCTCATATTTTTTTGTAGATTAGCACATCAACTTTATTCCCCTATGATTTTCACACCTCCTCGTGTCTTCTTTCTTAGCAAAGGAAAAATGGCATCAAACTGCTATATCAAATTAAACTTAAGAAAAGAGGATAGAAGAGCAAGGCCTACACAACTTACCAGAATAATGTAGGTCATTTCACAATTAGAGCTACAGTTTTTTGGTAAGTTGTGTAGGTCTTGCCCTTCTATCCTATTTTCACTTTTTAACTTGATTATATAAAATGTTGAGAGGTCCAGTCGTAGTGTGCTCTACACTAACTTATTATCTACCTGTGTGTATACGAGAGGTATGCTGATCCAGTCGTAGTGTGCTCTACACTAACTTATTATCTACCTGTGTGTAGACGAGAGGTATGCTGATCCAGTCGTAGTGTGCTCTACACTAACTTATTATCTACCTGTGTGTAGACGAGAGGTATGCTGATCCAGTCGTAGTGTGCTCTACACTAACTTATTATCTACCTGTGTGTAGACGAGAGGTATGCTGATCCAGTCGTAGTGTGCTCTACACTAACTTATTATCTACCTGTGTGTAGACGAGAGGTATGCTGATCCAGTCGTAGTTGAGCATGCCTCCACATCCTGCTCTGAAGTTGTTCAACCCGTCGATGAGGGACTTGAGAGAAAAGTCATCCTTCACCCTTCCTTCTTTGCGGGCCCGGGTGATTATACCTCCCGCCCACACCAGCGGCATCCAATATTTGGGATGGCTTGTTTTCTGGTCCAAGTCCTGCCGATAGAGCAAACACATACTTGAATTCTTTCCAAAACTAGCAGCAATCGTTGAATTTAATGTATATATAGATTAATAATTTATTTTATTTTTTAACTTAGGTGGAGGGATTGGGTGGTAACAATTAATATTCTTCAAAAGGCAACCATTAGCTCTTTGTTCAGTGGCAGCAATGTAAAGTGTGAACTGTGTTCTTTTCATTATAAAAGTAATGTTGTGTTCTTTCCTTTTATATGTTACTATCCACCTTTCCTGTACCTTCTTCCAAATAGTATGGACCTGGTTATATTTGTCTACGTCCGATAAATAAGAGTTTATAACACCTATCTTCTTGTGTACCGTGACTTCTGCATATAAAGTGGATAGGGGTCACGAAGTTACGTTTTTTAGACATTAAGTAGATTTAAAAGTTATTTCAAGAGTGTTATCATGCGCTGGTTGGGGGAGGGATTGAGGCAATATATAACAACATGAAATATTTACTGTAGCAAATATTATGTTTACAAGACTAAAATTACTTCTATGCTAAATGTATTTACTTACAATATTATACAGTTACTTATTTATATTGTGTTATTGTTACAAGTTGTGCTTTCGGAGTGTTGTAATTTGAGTTGAAATCAAAATGAAATAATAATAAAACAAAACACCCAACCAATACATATATATATTATGGTAAAATAGTAAAATCAAGGAATAACATAAACAACAATTCACATTGTTGATTTTATTTGTAGAGTAAACTAACTAAATACATATCTTTTAGGATTAGAAAATAATAATGTCACTAGTCAAGGTCCGACGGCGGTCTGATATAGCTGCAAATATCAGCTTTAAGTCTTTGTATTTGAGCTTTTAACATATATCCGTTTCCACACAACTCCTCCCGTCGGGTGGAGGGGGTTCCCAGGTGTCCGATGATGACAGAGCCGAGTGCAGGCACAGGGTCGTTGATCCCTAAATTGTTTGCTGCGCATGTAATATGCGTGGCTACGCTCGAAGGACGAGGAGCCTCGCAAGGGGTGTTTGTTCCCCAGATAAAAGGACTCCGAACCCTGACAAGGCAGGTGAATTTCCACTATGAAAAGTCACCGACTTATATAAGGTGTCAGATTAGTGACGTGGTGGGTTCCTGATGTTCACACACTTGGTTTTATAGGAGCTTGATTGGAAAACCCTTGTTTTAGAACAGCCCAAATTAAGCACGAGCTCCCCCCGCTAATACACCAACGGTTCTATGTCCTTACAGCACGAATCAATGCTGCTGTGTCCTGAACTCACCTCAAATATTTTTTTCTCGTTTGGCTGCATAAACCCCGCCTCAACCAAATGGTCCAAGGTAGGGAAGCGCTTCTTCACTCGTGGACTCATCATGCTCAAAGTGATCACGAAACACAGGTTGACGTAACGAATGATGGTCCGTCGCATCAGCCGACCACGGTCATCCTATCACAAACAACGTCCATGCTAGTCCTGACTAGGTTAGATACCGGCCCCACTCACAACCAATGTTAGATAGAGGCTGACTCTCTCAGAGAAGTCAACTTTATTTAAGAAAAAAAAAAGGCTCTAGATATTTTGTTGANCCTCAACCAAATGGTCCAAGGTAGGGAAGCGCTTCTTCACTCGTGGACTCATCATGCTCAAAGTGATCACGAAACACAGGTTGACGTAACGAATGATGGTCCGTCGCATCAGCCGACCACGGTCATCCTATCACAAACAACGAACGTCCATGCTAGTCCTGACTAGGTTAGATATCGGCCACTCTCACAACCAATGTTTGATAGAGGCTGACTCTCTCAGAGAAGTCAACTTTATTTAAGAAATAAAAAAAAGCTCTATATATTTTGTTGACTGAGTATTTTAAAGTTTAAAAACCCACATCAAAACATATACTTTTAAGGCAAGTTCTTAGATGTAATTTACAATTAATCATTCCCAAATGATTCGTTTTTCATGAAAATGAAAGGAATTGGTTCTGATGTATCGAAGATCATGATGAGACTGATCAACTTACGTTTCACTTATAGAAATAGTTCAGTGTAAAATTAATGCAAGCAGCTACTACTTTAACAACAAATATAATATTGTAATCTTGTAAATCTGTACATATGGTGTAAAGTTTGACATGTTTAAGATAAGATGTCATCGATTAATCTACAGTTTTTCTCTCCTAAACGTTTATCTCTATGGCATCCCACCATAGCTATACATTGTTGCATATTATTATTAAAGTAATTCATTACGTACTTATTTACTCTACATCATTAGAATAAGCTCCCACAGTCACATATTATTAATATTATTAATGAAAGCGAGTGTTACCTGTCCATGCACCAACGTGCTGACAAACATGGCCATGTTATCAGGCCAGGGCATACAGATGTATTGGTCCCACCACCTCTTGATCACGATGGACACGTAGAAACCAAGGACAAACGAGATGGGTATCAGTTCTCCGTACGCCTGGCAGTGGAGGGCGATCTTCTCAAACAATCTGCAGCTCGACAACACGGGGGAAAAGCACACTGTGTCTCCCTTACTTTACACGGCAGCCTTAGGACCATAAGTTCAGTCTAGTCTCGAGATAGAACCAACCTCCCCACAATACCAATACCACTGAGGATTGGCCAGCCCTTGAAACTGGATTATATTTACGGCCCTAATTTCAATAAGATTATTATTATTATTTACCCGTTTGGGTTATACGCTTATGTGCTAAATACTCTAACGATTTTAAGGATTAAGAAGGTTATATTTAGTGGAAGTGTAACCACATTTGTACAGAGGAAGATTGGAACACCATTTTGGAAGAAAAAAACCTCAGTACACCCGACCATATTCGAACCTCGATCTCCCCGTCATCAGCGTATAGTCTACTGCGACAGTAGCACCTTAGACCATGCGGCCACCGAAGCGGGTTACACACCTTATTGAGCTAAGTGATAAAGATGAGGAAGGTAACTCAGAGTAAACGCATTCGTTTTGGTCCGGTGAGGGTTGGGAGACCTGAGTGAAAATCATCTGTTGTAAACCACCCAAGCCTCGAGCTACCCGTCAATGGTGACCAGGTGTAATGAGAGTCCAGAGCCTTACACCATTTGGCCACCAGTTTGTTCGAATGAACCCTTAAAAGATTACAATCAACTTACAGTCTGTGTTCTTCGTTGAGTAACAATCTATAGACAACGCTGAGTGTGAAGTAAACAGCAGTGTAGACCAACAGGTTGGGCCACAGAAGTTTATAAATACTACCCCGCCACCTGGACAAAAATATAAAATACATTTAGTTGCATTGTTAAATAGTTTCCAATTATTCTTTTATAAAACCTCATCGAGAAAGAGAAATTATAACAAGTAAATTAACCAAAATATGTTAAAAATATAACTAAATAGGTTTTAATTTGTTTGTTTATTTAGGTCGCCTGATTACTTAAGCACTTTATACAAATGCAAATAAGATAGTTTAATGTATAACTAGACACATTGATTATCACTAATAATGAATTAGAAATACTTGAGAAAATAAAGGGAAACAAAATAAAACTACACATAAGCCTCGTATAACACGATACTAACTATAGAAATATTTCACAACAAAGTCGATAAAATGCGGCAAGAGATATTTAATATTGTACTTTGAATGCACAGTTGAAATAAACAAGCAAGAGAATATCATTTTGTTTCACTCTGAACCAGCCTGTCAGAATACTAGTATTTCATTTATTTATTTTAGCACTGCGTCTTACTACCCATTCGGGTTATACATTTGTATACTAATTACGCTAATGGTTTTAGAGATTTTGAAGGTCATATCTATATGAAATTTACCCGCATTTGCATGGAAGGAGAGTGGAAACACATTTCGGAAAAAGAAACTCGGTACACCCAACCGAGATTCAAACCTCTATCTCCCCATCATTGGCAGTCTAGTCTACTGCGAGAGTGGCGCGTTAGACCATGCGACCACCGAAGTGGGTTAGTTCACTAAGCGCTTATTTAACCTATCACACAGATAGTTTTTTTATGCATATTTATTTCTTTATTGATTCAAATGCTATTTGATGTGTTTTGGGTGTAAATAATTTAATGATATAAAATAAGTATTTTTTTTAACTTTGAGTTGAAAAATATTAGAATTGAACCTAGGACTTGTTTAAAGCGCCAACACTCTTCCACTGAGCTACAGTAGCCCCATGGCTTCTTTGGTGCTGACTTACAGCTCACAGCTAACAGATAACGGCTTTGAAAAGTTACCAGACCAAATTATGTACCCTTACGCCGAACCAAATGATCCGCAAAAACATGTGTTTAGAAGCTGTCACTTCCGACAGTCAAAATTTAGGTATATACCTAAATGTAGACTGTCAGAAGTCAGCTGTGGGCTGTCAGTCAGCACCAAAGAAGCCGTGTGGCTACTGTACATAGTTTAATTCTGTGTTCAAGGTCATTCATCACTCATAGTTTTAAGACAAGGGTTGGTTATAAACATGAGAGATTGGTATTTGTTTGGTAGCAATCAGAAAAACAGCCACAGCATTTATATGATGTTTCTTGTACAAGTTTTATTATACATGGATGTGTTTTCTACACAATGTGAGTGGTACAGTCCGATTATCATAAAAAGAGCCTTTTCTAGCAGTAAAGTTACTAATTTATTATTATCATTATTATTTTAGGTATTTAACATGCACTTTATGACCCAACTGAATCTATCAGCAATAAACTAACTTAAATCTAGAACAAACACAACATCCAGCCCTCTAGCCATTAATTCATCACTATGAAATGGTAAAGCCACATTTCACCAATGATAATATATTTTTTGCCATGCTAGGAATCGCACCCGGGACTTTTACCTCAGAAGACAGACACGTTTCAGAGTGAGCTAAGGTGTCGAACTACTGGTTCTACCAACATATTATATTCATACAAAAAGTTGTGATCTTCAGCTGCCAACCTTTGAAAGATATTAATAATAGATATTAAATAGCACAAATAAAATATTAAAATGTTATCGTAGTTGACTGCAAAAAAAAAAGTGTGTACTTTCTAAAGGCTCTTCCCACGAATGTTTTACCTTTATTATACACAAAGCAGCTCTGGTTAAGAAAAGTGAGATTAACGACCCATTGTGCTGACCACATGATACCTTCTATCCACACATGTTGGTACTATCATCGCTATCAATTGTGACCGCTCGGTCGATATATACCTCATGCCATGGAATTTTTTTATATTACATTTTTGTTAGATTAATTATATTTTTATTGTATACATTTGTATTGTGTGTGTAGGTGACCTCGCGGTCTAGGGGTAAGGTGTCAGACTTCTGTGCTGGGGTCCGGGGTTCAATCCTCGGTCCCGGCACAGATT
>CABFOW010005200.1:24777-45471 GCA_902141385.1 Timema californicum
GGGGGGGGGGGGGTAAAGTTAATTGGTGCTGTGCGGGTTGCATGAACAGGGGCCGCGCCCAATACAGAGCCAGCCGACTTTTAATAGAGCCGTGGACTGAGATAAAAACGGGGGAGTTATATTTGCGGTCCTGCCCCCCTGCTAGGGAGGGGAGGGGGGATTGATCAGAGGAAGAGGGGGGAGCCATTAATGAGATGAGCTGGGGGAGGTCTTCAACAGGTGGACCGTGGACCGCATCTGGCACGAGTCTTGAGCTATTTTTAACTACGCTCGATTAAATGCCCAAGTTGTTATATTTGATAATTACGATTATAGCCGTATCTAAATATTATATTATTTAAATTGGAAATTGACACCCGGACATGGGAATCGAACCCGGGAATCTTGACTTGGTACGCCAATTCATTGCAGTACCAGGCCGAAATTCCCCGGTTCGATTGTTTAACTTTATCACAGAGACATATTATAGTAGTGATGGACATTTTCAACCATTACAGTATGGTGGATCTTGACGTTTGATGCGTCGCTGAACTCAACAAAGTGTGTGTATATATGTGTGTGTGTATGTATGTGTGTGTGTGTGAGTCACATCTAGAAGTGAAAATAGGGATAAATATTCTAAAAATAGATTTAACGGTGCTGTACTGATGTTTATAGATTCCTAATTCTTTGGAAATGACTTTAAAGATTGGTTTCAAAATTAATATTTGGGAAGTGTTTACATAATAAATAACACTGCACACATGTTTTAGTGGAGACAACTAATTATAAACGGGGTGTACTGTGAACGACTACAGTAACTGTTGCTCCAAACTAAAATAGACTGTGTAGTACAATATTTACAAGGGTATAAATAACTTATTCAAATAGTACAGCCATATTATGGTCATTCAAAGCTTATTTTCTTTGAATTCCAATGAAAAGTAGATTAAATCAAAGGTATGTAAAGGGGTTCCGGAAGTCTTTATGATGACCAGGATGTTGAGGCCTGACTTCTGATCACGATGTATGAAGATCCCGCTTCTGACACCAATATGTGGGGTGTTTTTATTAAGGTTTGAGATAATAAATGTAGCCCGGAAGGACGCAACGATAACTATTTGTGTTCGAGGACGTATTGAACTCAGTCTGGAGGAGCTATGAGTGTATCGTTCAAACAGAGGGCTGTAGTGAAGACCGACAGTAGTTACCAAGTAACTCCCCAAGGCGGTGTGGGCAGGAGTTGGATCGTTATCTCCCCCCTGACCGGACGACAGTTATCGTCTTGTCCCGGGAAAATATATTGATCTTACTCAAGTTCGACAAGTACCGAGCACCCAAAGCTCGCTTAATGTATATTTCACATCGGTCAATTATGTCCTGGCTGACAAAGTCCAGGTACAGTCGCCGGATATCACCAATCTCAACCAAGACGGACATTCAGACTCTTAAAGTGCTCAACAATCTATGGCTCTATATTATTGTCCATACCGTAGTGGAAAGCTACCTATCTTTAAAGGTAAAGGTGACCTGGCGGTCTAGGGGTAAGGTGTCAGACTTCTATGCTGGCGGCCGGGGTTCAATCCTCGGTCCCGGCACAGATTTATCTGATTACCAAACTCTTCCTTCACCTCTGACAAGACATCTTGTGAATGTGGGGAATGCCAGGCCTCCACCGTGGTTCGGATCCCACGTTAAACTGTAGGTCCTCCATTTCATCTCACAATCACCCTACCATTACACATTAGCGTGAGTGCGTATAACCCGAACGGGTAATAAGACGCGGTGCTAATAATAATAATAATAATAATAATAATAATAATAATAATAATTCAAGGTAAACAAAGAATAAATTAATTAAATAATACATTTATTAATTTCTTAGACTAATATTTTATTAGAATTTGAATGAAGGCAAAAAATCACGTTATTTTAAGAGTCCATTAAATTTTAATTCATACTTACTGACCCTTAACATCAGTTACATGATTATCTTCCAAACTTGCTCTCTCTGGAAGTCAAACTAACTACCATTTTGGGGGATTGCTAAGACCAAAAGACCAGTCATTAAAGTAGTGAATCATGGACGGTGTTGACACTTGAGGAAGGTTAGCTAACTGTGAATATATGGCCCGAACCTCGCTCGTTCGGGGTTGATTATCCGGCGGACACAACAGGAAATTATTTCTCTTTCAGAGAGCTGTGTGTGGAGAGAGGGGATTACATATGCTTACTAACTTGGTAAACCAAATGTTGGACATTCAATTTCAATTATTCAGAGCCCAAATGATATATTTATAGGTCTGTTATTGAGGGCACAAGTAAACCTGTGAGCTCAAACGATGATGGATGGAATCTATAATATCGTAGTTGGGTAGTATGACGCTGTGCTCCAACACCTCATCCACACAGGTAGTTGGTCACTCAGACAGACAGACACTAGCTTTACATTACAGTCTAGAGTAAGACAAGGACAGACAGAGACTAGCTTTACATTACAGTCTAGAGTAAGAGTTAAACACAGAAAATGTTACTTTATTATTCAAATATAAATTATTCAAAACTGGTGATAACATGATAACATTGCACTGTCTATTTTAATATTATTCTTTTACCACTAATTTGAGTACTTTTGTTAAATATATACTCATATTTAATTAAAATAGCTGCTGTAGCTCAGTGTATAAATACTTTTATTGCGAAAAATAAAGATAATAAATAAGTAAGCCGTACCCCGGTAAATACCGTCTCCCTCCCTCGAAGAACTACAAGTCCCGGTTAAATCAACAAGATTGAAAAGCTTCTCAAGACCTAATAACTGAACACAAAGTAAGAATAACATTTCCACCTCATTTCTTTTCTTACTAATGAAAACTTAATTTGTAAACTTTCGTTTTCACTCAAAAGAAACGTTCCGTAGTCTGCTTCTCTACCCCTTAACTTTCTTTTCAAGTTGTACTTCTGGAGTCAGCAAGCTTTCACCTCTCTCTCTCGCTTTCATTGTCTATCTCTCGTGGCACTACCCCCCATCTCAGAACATGGCTGTGTTTAGAATTTAAATGCTGGGTTAAACTTACCAGCTGTAAGGTTAAATTACTCCGAGTTAATTATTCCGTGAGACAAATTACTTCCGTTAATTTTGGTTTGTACTGGGGTCAGTTAACCGAGGCAAAGTTAATTACCTTAAATTAGCGCGGACTTGATAGCGGGCTACATGTCTTGGAGAGTCTTCTCGTTAAGTGGGTGGATTACATTCTCTGGGAAACATCAAGTTTTATTTTGGTTTCCGGGGGAGACGCTTTCATCGCGTCTGTCGCGGGTTTTAACTGCTCTATGAAAACATGGCGCGGCTACATCGTTTAAAAAAATAAGTAGGTTCACTTCTTTAATGGCGAGTTAGCTTCTATTAACTCAACACACCAACTAGACGCCATAACGTTTATTTACCACTTTGTTTAACAGACCAGGCTAGTTGCGCAGGGTAAACATCGGTAATCGAATCCTACACCTAATTTCATAGCTGAGGGAACTGCATGTCTTAAAGAGAAAAGATTTATCTTCGATATCTCTCAGTTACAGGTTGCCAAATCATCAAGCTTTAACACCACTGCCCTTTCTTTACTACTTAATATTTTCCTTTTGGAATGTAATTGCTTGTAACAAGCCGGAGACTCCATATTTTTTGCTCTATTTTAACTGTTAACAATACACTATTATTCAAATAAATATATTAATATACACATAAAGTTATAATTCCACAACCTTAAGGCAAAAAAAAAACACAACCAACACATACACAAAATTTTAACGTGATCAATAAAAAAAAAATCTACACAGAGTACTAATAAAATCTGTGTTTATTTAGTGAATGTTTTTGAGCTAGTTATTAGGAACATGAGACTGAGACTACTGTAACTTTACGACTGTGCTGGAGGAAGAAGCACCAAGTACTGACAACAACGACAGCCCAGCATTGCCAAATTTGATATACATTCGAAGGAAGAATGATCACGGAAAACAAAAGAATGACAACGCTGTTGCTCAATAGTAAGCATGCAGTTCCCTCAGCAATGAAATCAGGTGTAGACTCTAAGTATTTATAAAATAAGGGCTCGTGGTTTTGATCCTATAAGGATCATTATTATCATTATTGTATGGTAATAATACTCTCCCTATAGAAGGCCACTTTGTTGTTTGTACAAGTCATAAGAGTTGTAGCAAGATGTGACATTTTGTGACCTCTTGTGACCTTGTGATGACCTCGGGAACCCTGTCTGGATAACTTCCAAACATTCAACCAGCAACGTGAGCCACTGAACATAATCTGAGGGTGAACTCAACAGATGAGGTCCATCATCGGCCGCGTTAGGAGGTCCAGGTCACCCGGAGCTAGGTCTCCCGTCCTCTCTATCTGGAAGAATTTGAAGGTCAATCAAACTAACATCCTGTTTCGAGACAGATAAAATGATCAAACTAGTAAAGTCGCCGGTGCATCATGGGGATAAGAAGTCGGTACTCTGCTAGAGGTGTCAGTTTAAAAGCTGATACTTCCCCTCTCCCCTCTCCCACCCCCGGCCTCTTAAATTACTTAGCGAGGCGATGTTCTCTTTAGAATTTAGATGACTGTATTTGGGTTCATCCCCCGACATTCCCTTCTTTCCCCTTTTCTACGAGTTCCCTCCAGAGCACAGCTCGCATTTCCCCCGCGACACGCCACTGACCAACAAACAAACTATCTGGGAAATAACACCATATCCTGTCACCGCGTCTTACTACCCGTCCCGGCTAGGGTGTACAAATTACAATCATTTGTTAGGTTGAATTTAGAAGAAATGTACCCGTATATGCGTGGAGAAATATTGGGAAACCATTTAGGAAATCTGACTTTTAGTACATCTGACCGGGATTCTGACCCCAACCTCCCCGTAAGAAGTAAAGCTGACATGGCTAGGTTGGCTCAGTCCACACCAGACGTGAATAGGTTGACTCAGTCCACACCAGACGTGGCTAGGTTGACTCAGTTCTCACCATACGTGGCTAGGTTGACTCAGTTCTCACCAGACGTGGCTGACATCCATTACTCGCCCGAAACTACAGAGGAGGTTTACTGTGAATTCTTCAATATTTTAAAAGTAAATAAAAACATTAAATATGTTATTATATTTGATGTGGATACTCTTCAAACATGGCGTCTCATCACCTGTCCCGGATATATGAATATCTACACTTCCGGGGCGAGGAGGATCGAATTTAAAAGAGGTGTAGTCGCATTTGTGTAGGGAAACCATTTAGGAAGAACACGTCTGCCCTGGATTAGAACAAGATACCTCAGGTGGGACTGACACCTTAGTTGACGTGTCCACCGATACGGAGACCAAGTGATATTGTAATTTGTCTGCCTGGACCGATGTCTGTGTAGACATTCCCTCGCGGGCGTCTCGAGATAACTCCCGTATAGAAATAACTTGTGACTCGTCGGGTGAAAGATCGCGTGCGAGATATTTTGGGAAGTCCAGGAGTGATAGCTCTCCTTCCCCCCTCGCCCCTGCGCGTGTAGAAATAGCACCCCCTCCCCCTGAAACATCCTCCACGATTCATCTTGTTTCCTCCCCTTACAGTTAATCCGGCTTGGTTTGAAGAAAATGCGCTTGTACAAGATTTTAAATAAATAATTCGTGGCGGCGGCGGCGGGCGAGCCATCAGCCCGGGCTGTAAAACAAGAAATAACAAGTTCCTTTTTCCGGGAGGGAGAAAACTCCACATTCAAGGTAGCTCTTTACGAGATTCCCGCCTCTCCGGTCGCCCCATCAGACCGTCAAATGCGATCCTTGCACCACTTTGGGAGATTACATGGACCAGGGGAGGGGGTGTATCGGGGTAGTTCTCCAGTTGAGACTACCGGGTTCAAGTCCCTGGAGGATCAACCGGTCTGTACATGTGATGTAGGGCATTTGCCACCCTTAGAGGGCTAAAAGGGTGGGTGGGGTAGTATTGTCTTGTTTGGGGATTGTATCGAGGGAACACACTCGTTGGGTGTATTGTATTATTGTATTATTGTATTAGTAGCGAGTTCTACTCCAGGGTTATTAACGACCTAAGATTAGGGTTTAGGATTAGGAGTGAGAATTGCGAGAAACGTGGCCTCATCAACGTGGGGAAAAGATTTAAACAATCCCTCAATGTGTCCAGCTGGTATTCGAACCCCTACCTCCTGGTCATAAGTAAACCAGGTCAGACTAGTTTGACAGCCTAACTCTTGTGACCACCGGTACAGTTGATTACTGACCTATACAGATAAGAACGATAGAGTTTTATTTGGCGGTGTGATTATTAACCTACTAGCAGCTACCAATAGCTCGCATCAGTGGCTACGTGGACTAAGACGTCGAGCTTGACTGGTCTGGTTTGTCGTAAACAGGAAAGTCTGGGCTCAAATACTGGCAGGGTTAATTAGGGTGTTTTTTACTTAATTAAGTCAATCTCTCCTTTCACGCAAACTCGAGTACATTTTCTTTCAATCTACCTTTCTCGTCACAAATCCTTCACCATAGTTAAATTTGTGTAACTAAGATGGGTAGTAAGACTCCTTGGTTTCAACCTGGATTCGAACCAAAAGGCGGTTTGGAGCACGCGCCAGGTAATTGCACTACTCTGTGCCGCGACAGGATACAGCAAATAAAAGTATCATAAACTGTATTAATTATTTAAAATGTTGATTTTGTATTAAATATTCAGGGGCTGTATAAACATCCGTCCATTTTAATCCCTAAATATCGTCAAACGGAGAGTTCGTTTATTTCGGGGGCACGCACGAAAATAGCCCGATGTTAGCAAATTATTAATTCACTAAAAAGAGATGTTCCCAAACAATAGTTAGTGCCCAATGGAACCTCGATCTGGCAAAGGCTTATTGTATCACTTAATTAATCCAAAGAAAAATAAGTTGATCTAAAACGACTTATTGGCCTCTCTTATGATAGACAATTTCTAGCCACATTTTTAAAATATAAACTCAGTAAGGGAAGAACAGTGAGCCTTCTAAGGAGGTCTTTTATCACTCCAATGTTCCCGGAACAGGGACTTATCCCAGTTTGAAACATAATGTTCTGTCATTTAGTCCCTCATGTTTCGTATTTGATATGGCAATTATATTATATAGCAATTAACTTGACTAGAGCCTCTGAAATTATATTATATGATTGTTCAAGTATTCTCACAAGTTTCTAGAAAATTCAATTTTATTTAAGTTTTATATTTATTTCCACAAGACTTAAATTAATATGATTTATTTAGACACAAGTTATCCTAAATTAAACTTATAGTGTCTACTCTCTGTTAAATGAACCTAATATTAGTTATCGTAACTTCCCTGGCACAATCTCACTCAAGTTCTAGTAATACGTCGTAGCCGAGACTAACCAACCAAGTTATTATTTGTTGGTGACCTGGCGGTCTAGGGGTAAGGTGTCAGACTTCTGTGCTGGCGGCCGGGGTTCAATCCTAGGTCCCGGCACATATTTATCTGATTACCAAACCCTTCCTTCACCTCTGACATCTTGTGAAAGTGGGGAATGCCAGGCCTCCACCGTGGTTCGGATTACACGTTAAACTGTGGGTCCTCCATTTCATCTCACAATCACCCTACCATTACACATTAGCGTAAGTGGGTATAACCCGAACGGGTAGTAAGACGCGGTGCTAACAATAATAATAATAATAAACTTTCATTGAGGTTTATTATAAAACTATTCTTGGCCAAAAATAAATAAACATAATGATATTTATTTAATAGTTTTATGAGTAAAATTCCATGAGCTGATCAACTTTATTCATACCACCCAACTAATGTGTACACTTGCCCATGTCTTTGGGTCACTCACTCTTTCTGCCGCTAAGGGACAGGGGGGAGGGGTTACCCCCCCTTGTGAAATTAAAAACCTAGCCGAAATCATTAAAATGTAAATGTTTGCAAGGGCGGTAACTGCCAACACGGAGAATATGGGAGAACACAACATGTCAGGGGGTTGGAATAAGGGTGGATAGTAGGGGTGGTACTCTCCTCTCTCTCTCTCTCTCCCCCCCTAAGGAACCATGGATCGAGGGAGCACAGGGTAAAGATGTAAAAAGATACAGGCGAAAAGAAGAATTGAAAATGGTTGTTAGCGAAAGTGAAAAATAAAATATAAAAGAGTGTTGTTTTTTTTCAAGCGAAACAAAAAAAAGCTCTTAACCGGGCGGCGGAGTGGTTGTGTATGTAAATTACTTGTTTGCAATATTAAAAGGATTTGAATTGAATGAATTCGCCGCGTATCTTCAAATGAGAGGATTGAATATTAGAAAGGCTCTCTCTCTTGCTGTCTGATGAGGTTGAGGCTGTATAATAGAGAGAACTAGAGTCGGAATAGGGGATCTCTCTCTTGCTGTCTGATGAGGTCGAGGCTGTATAATAGAGAGAACTAGAGTCGGAATAGGGGATCTCTCTCTTGCTGTCTGATGAGGTTGAGGCTGTATAATAAAGTGAACCAGAGTCGGAACAAGGGAACAATATTAGTCGCAACGTACCAGAACTCATTCTTTGCTGTAAACACTAAACTACACTGGATAACACTAGCATGTCCCGTTGGAAAGCTCTCGTGGGCTATGAGCTATGGGTGCAATGGGTGCGAATGATGGTGCACTTGTGATATGAAGCGCGCCAACACCAACATCTACTTTCTATATGCGCGAGCTCTTCATTCATTGAGCCAAGTCGAAACCCTAGACTTGGTAGAAAAAAATCGCGTAACAAATTGTTTGTTAAAAATAAAAATATACAAACCTTATTTTATGTAACTTGTAAAAAAATAATAATCTAAGAATGAATCCTGACTGTCACTGACATTTCCCAAATACGAACCACAAACGCTTTTTTTTATTCCATGGCCGGGATTCTGGAGAAGAGACTCGCACTGAACGCGTTATTGTTATTGTTATTATTATTATTATTACCGACATATATTTTATGTTTACCTTAAACTGTTCGTAAAATCATGTTATTATGTTGTATTGTATTTAAATATATTATTTTTGCACGAAATGTAACCTCTCTCATCCAATGATAGTGAATTGTTTAGTTGGTTTGTATTCTCAGTGTTGGTTAGAACTGATACTTCACTGGTCTGGGTGCAGGGTGAGAGTCTTGGGTCGTGCTATCAGGCAGGGGGGTTGGAGGGGGGGTTAATCAGACCAAAATCTTCTCTTGACTTATCTTTGTGGTGCATACAAACATACCCCTGCAAGTTAGACAATCCTGCCATCGAGTACAGCTGGAACACCCACACCTCATTGTTGACACCCTGCGCTGCACCCACGCGGAGAAACTAGCAACTACAACTTGACAGCCATCTCTGAGCACGCGTCAACTAATGGCACTGATCATATTCAACTCGGAGACATCGCTATTTCTAGAGTGTGTGACGTTAAACATTTAAGGAACGAGAGGTAGTGTGGTCGTGGACAATTGTGACCGTCACATGACGATCTTTACGATTTCAGAATGTTGGGTTAACCGATCAGCAGTTAGTGATCTCCTGTTGGTGTTTAAACTCGTAACCTGCGAGGATCAGCAAATAAACTGTCTACAGACATTTGTCCATGTACATGTAATAAAGTCAAATTCTGTTTTAGTGGGCAGAAAAATTGAAACTTTCAATAAGATGTCGTTCTAACATCATAATTCTTTAAAAACACAACTTTTTGTCTGTTTAAACTTGAACACACGATTGTTTAGCCGAGTTCTTGTTTGGTCAGCACACAGCTTGACTGAAAGTACTGGAGGAGGGGGTGGGGGGGCTGAACTTAAACAGTGAGTGCATCCATTGAGCTGGAATACCTTCGTCTGCGGCAAGTGGAGGAAGACTCTTGTTGGTTGTATTAACACGACAGGAGTTACAGGACAGTGGCCTAGTGAACTTGAGACAAGTGAAGGAAATATGTTAGTCCTAAGAGGTTCATTAAAACAGAGTTAGTTGACTACGTGAGAATGGAACACGGCCAGCCACGTAATAATAACTATGTGGGGCAGGAGATATTTGGTCAAATTTATAGCAGTCACTCCTGGACTTAGTACAAAACACACCTTTAGATGTCACCCTTGACCTTCATTGGGTGAACGTTCACTTTCGAGCTGTTATTGCTGTTATTACTATAGTTTGAAGGGGTCACTAGCCTTGGAACATAGGGTTGAAAGAACAATAAGGTCCACATGTTATAACAGTCACGGGAAAGTGTTGTGTCACTGTGCTAGTTGTGTTTAGTTGTGTTTAGTTGGAGGAACAACTGATATCCCGTCTAATTTCTTATCCTTTTATTTTAAGAAATAATTGAATTTTTCCCCATTTTTTATAAAAAAAAACTTTGATTGATTTCAGGTCAAAATCATTGTTTCGTCTTGTTATGTAAGAACCCAACCATTTCAAATATATGGTGTAATTTCTTTTTGTTGCTAATCTGTTGATAATCAAATTATATATCTCGTCAGCTCAGGAGACGGTTCCATAAAACTTGTAGTTTTTTGAGCTCTACACACACTAGGCACATTCTCCCCTTCCCTCTGAACATGTGTCTCTGCTACCTTAGTGATCCCTAATACTAGGGGACATATCACTGTCTACCTCCAAACCATTCATTTTAACTCGTTGATGGAAGATCGTACCAATAAGTATTTATTTAAAACAATCTTGAGCAACTTCTTGTTTTGAGGTCCCAGTGCGCTATCCGCATCTTTGACAACTAACTGATGGTACAGGAGGGAGGGACGCCTTATAACACGTGACCACCAATGTGACAGGTTGGGTCCTTCCTTCTCTTGTACATTCAAAACAAAATTGTTTTGTTATTTTTGACATCAACATAGAATTAAACTCGTGCCTTCGAGCAAATAATTAAAAAAAAATTAAATGAAAGAAAATATTGGGTTCCAGATTAAATTCCGAACAGCAACCAGCCCGAATACCTTCTGAAATATTTTTAAAAAACTTTATTTTAGGGTTAATAAAATAGTTACGACCCCGTGATATGTATAACCATTTTAAATTGCGATTCCTTTTTAAACTAAACCTTTTTTTTACCAACGAAAAAAAAAGAGTAAAATACGAATGTCATTAAATATTTTATTGTCGAGCTAGACCCGTACACGGAATAAAAATATATGTAGGTGTTTTAAAATATTCATACATTGGAGATATACTTTTTACTCTCAAAGGAGCTGGACGTAAAAAAAGGAAATATCTAAACCTTCCTCGGTATTTTTATTGAAAGCTCGGTAAAATATATTTCACATGAGTATGTGCGTGTGTGTGTGTGTGTATGTGTGAGAAACGGACTTTTATCATCTTCATGTTATATTTTGTGTGAGCTGGGGTAGCTGACGTATTGACGTATATATAGCTATTCATACGTCATATAAATGTATTTGTGCTCACATAAAAGTTTATTTTCCTCGTAGAAATAGAGAGTAATACATTACTTTGGAATTGAAAAGTTTCCGACGTGAGAAATCAGTCAAAAAGCTGTGTTTCCATCTCTTGCCTTCATAAATACACCAACTTCCTTTTCTTACGTAATATTCCCGGGACGCCAAACAAGTTGATGGAACAAAATATTGGTTTGAATACCACTTTAATAATCGAATAACAGTTGCACACGGATAATCGAAACCGGGACTTTTGACTTAGCACGCAAATGTTCTAACCACTGAGCCATCCACTCACGTCTTATGGCAGAGTCTGTAATGGACGTGTGGAGATCGTCATCTAGCCAGATCTCTAGCTATCAGATAACGCAGCCCCCTTCAACTCTGGGGATATGTTGCCAGCAGTACAAAGACAGCTGTCAGAGTGCGTGTCTTATGATGGGTTGGATAGCATAGCTATTATATATAGTAGCGAACATGACCCGTATCTCGATTATATTCTCGATCCAGCTCATGTCCGAAGTTGTAATCATTCGCCCCCCAAACTTGGCCACCACATGTACGTACTAATACAGCGTTTCTTTGTTCCATACTACTTTAATGTCGGGCCCTTCGCTTGTCATTTGGGGAGTCTAGTAACCAACCAACATCAAAACCAAACGTGTAGGCCTTCATGTTTTCGAGAAATTGTTAGTTTTGTACAAAGATAGCATTCCTTAATTTGGATTTAGTACGTAAAACCAGCTCATGGAAATTAGTCAACTAATATTCTATAGCGCGTGACTTAATAATTAAACATCTACTTACAAAACTTGATAGTGAAAAACAGTTATTGCATTATTTGGTTATTATTTACATGATATATATATATATATATATATATATATATATATATATATATATATATANNNATATATATATATATATATATATATATATATATATATATATATATATATGATGGATAAATTGATACACATTAAATCACAATTGATTCTCATACTATTTGAAGGTGCGGTTTGATATTTAAATAAAGCTCTGAATGGAGGGAGTTATTTTGGTGAAATGTAAACCACAAGGTATGACGTCACCACACTCGTCTTATTGATATTGTTTTCGCGCTGGATACATCTCCCCTGCGCTGATGATAACGTGGTCCAGAGAGTATTGGTTACAATAGATTGACGATAATGTTGGTGCACTTCCTCTCGAAACCCCGTGTCACCAACACGAGGGAGTGAAGGTGATGGGAAGTGTTTAAGCAAGACAAGGGTCCAGTCCGCCACGTGTTTATTCAGTGCTGAGCAAACACAGCATCCACTCATTAAATAATCCGACCGACCGGTGATATGAGAGACTGGTGCTGGCGTGTTAGCAGCTTCACACATGGGTGCTTCACACATGGGTGCTTCGCTCCTCACCTCGTGTACTTCTCGGTACGGGTGTCAAAACCGACAGGATCATAGTCACGTGTGATGTGCTCGGGCTAAATAGTCTCAAGGGCACTAGTCATCATTTAGACTGGTAAAATGGTCATTATCTGTCATTTATACTGGTAAAATGGTCACTATCCGTCATTTATACTGGTAAAATGGTCACTATCCGTCATTTAGACTGGTAAGATGGTCACTATCAGTCATTTAGACTGGTAAAATGGTCACTATCTGTCATTTAGGCTGGTAAATAGGTCACTATCTGTCATTTAGGCTGGTAAAATGGTCACTATCTGTCATTTAGGCTGGTAAATAGGTCACTATCTGTCATTTAGGCTGGTAAAATGGTCACTATCTGTCATTTAGGCTGGTAAAAAGGTCACTATCAGTCATTTAGACTGGTAAAAAGGTCACTATCAGTCATTTAGACTGGTAAAATGGTCACTATCTGTCATTTAGACTGGTAAAATGGTCCCTATCTGTCATTTAGGCTGGTAAAATGGTCACCATCTGTCATTTAGGCTGGTAAAATGGTCACTATCTGTCATTTAGGCTGGTAAAAAGGTCACTATCTGTCATTTCGGCTGGTAAAATGGTCACTATCTGTCATTTAGGCTGGTAAAATGGTCACTATTTGACATTTAGGCTGGTAAAAAGGTCAGGTTATAAAGTACATTCTCGACAAATTACTGTCCTGAAAAGTGTCACACGTCAACAAATTGATCACCGTTGAAATTGTCCTGACTACTCTCACAAAATGTTATGGTTCGGTAGAAACACACACGGCACACCACTACAAGGCACACTCTCACCTGTGAAGGCTGGCATGACACAAAGTGTACAAACAATAGTCCTTGTTATATTCTCGGTTCTTCCCTGAAAGTCTGGCTGCGAGACAACCTTACCTTATACCTGCTACAAATATCGTTTTGTCCTGGAGCGGTCATGAACACACGGTCTACTGTGGAAACACACAGGATGACAGGGTGCAAGATGGTGCTATGGGGCTACAAACATCTCAACTTCAAGTATCGTTAAAGAAACATACAGTTGACGGCTGAACTCTCGGACTAAGATCTTCCAAGTGACGGACTCGGCCTATTTGTGTCATCGGGGCGTGGCCGGAATTAATACGCTCCAAAGTAGACGCAAAGGACTAGACTAAAACTGAAACTCAAGGGAAACTACCTCCACCAGGTGAACAGTCCGGTCACTCTCCCCCTTCCCCTACAACCACCAATACTACGTTATGACGTCATCATACTTTGTGGCCACAGAAACGGATGAACACCCCTCACACCGACCGTAAAGTAGAACCGAGGTAACTGTGAAAACCCATCCCCTCACGTTGTTTCCTGAAGAATGGTCCTTGGAGGGAGCTTGATTGTATATTCTCTACGTGGTCCTTGGCGAGAGCTTGATTGTATATTCGCTACGTGGTCCTTGGAGAGAGCTTGATTGTATATTCTCTACGTGGTCCTTGGAGGGAGCTTGATTGTATATTCTCTACGTGGTCCTTGGAGGGAGCTTGATTGTATATTCTCTACGTGGTCCTTGGAGAGAGCTTGATTGTATATTCTCTACGTGGTCCTTGGAGGGAGCTTGATTGTATATTCTCTACGTGGTCCTTGGAGGGAGCTTGATTGTATATTCTCTACGTGGTCCTTGGAGAGAGCTTGATTGTATATTCTCTACGTGGTCCTTGGAGGGAGCTTGATTGTATATTCTCTACGTGGTCCTTGGAGGGAGCTTGATTGTATATTCTCTACGTGGTCCTTGGAGAGAGCTTGATTGTATATTCTCTACGTGGTCCTTGGAGGGAGCTTGATTGTATATTCTCTACGTGGTCCTTGGAGGGAGCTTGATTGTATATTCTCTACGTGGTCCTTGGAGAGAGCTTGATTGTATATTCTCTACGTGGTCCTTGGAGGGAGCTTGATTGTATATTCTCTACGTGGTCCTTGGAGGGAGCTTGATTGTATATTCTCTACGTGGTCCTTGGAGAGAGCTTGATTGTATATTCTCTACGTGGTCCTTGGAGGGAGCTTGATTGTATATTCTCTACGTGGTCCTTGGAGGGAGCTTGATTGTATATTCTCTACGTGGTCCTTGGAGAGAGCTTGATTGTATATTCTCTACGTGGTCCTTGGAGGGAGCTTGATTGTATATTCTCTACGTGGTCCTTGGAGGGAGCTTGATTGTATATTCTCTACGTGGTCCTTGGAGAGAGCTTGATTGTATATTCGCTACGTGGTCCTTGGAGGGAGCTTGATTGTATATTCTCTACGTGGTCCTTGGAGAGAGCTTGATTGTATATTCTCTATGGGGAGAACAGTTTTGATGGAACGATAATTCCTAACAGATATTTACCTACCTGTGAGTAAAGAGCCGTCACCTCTTTGGTGGGATTCCCTAAGTAATATTGTTTTTTTTAAATCAACAAAAAACACTAAATCTTGAGTACTAAGCAGCTGACGCCATCTTGAAAGCTATTTAATGTAATCGGTTTACGTAGCTCACATGAATATTACCCCCACCCTTCCCCCCTCGACCTGTTGAATATAATATGTATTCCCATCCAGTGTTTATGGAACTCCCTGTATATACTGGAGCACGAACCGGTAATGGCTCAAGGGGCAGATTCACCGCAAATACACTCAGTAATACAAATAAACAAAACATTCTAACTAGAATACAATCCCCTCATGAGAGTATAACGGAGAATAACAACTGGAGTAAATTAATAATATCAAGTTAAACACACAAAAAGTTGTTTTCCACTTTTATCCACAAACAAAAACATAATTGTGAGGTTTTATTTTTATATTAATAGTCTCTTTGGATTGGTTTGCTTACAGTCATACACACGGCGGCATGGTGGTCAGGAAAAATATATCTAGATTAAAAAATTAAGAGTTTTTCTGTCAGGAGCATCGCATAGGTCTGGAATTTAAACAGCAGAAGTTCCTGACACCAACACGTGCACCTGGAAACAGGAATTTTAATATTTGGATCAGATTTTTATAATTAATTAAAAACTGGTTGGAATAAATTAAATAAATGTATTTAAATACACATGTTTAATTTGCTGACTACTGAGACCTGATCCTCTGACTACTGAGAGCTGATACTCTGACTACTGAGAGCTGATCCTCTGACTATTGAGAGCTGATACTCTGACTACTGAGAGCTGATCCTCTACCTTCCCTCTGACTACTGAGACCTGATCCTCTGACTACTGAGAGCTGATACTCTGACTACTGAGAGCTGATCCTCTGACTACTGAGAGTGTCGTGTTCTAACTGTGTTTTGACAAAAACTATTACCAAACATCTATTGGTGCTTAAAAATTGCAAAATGCAACTAACTTGTCTAACTTTTATAAAGCTTTGTGAGTAATTTTCTTCAAAATAAAAATAGATCTAAGCTGGTAATATATTTTAAAATGTGTTTTAATGGAACTTGTTGCCAAATATTTATGTACTAAAGATACATATTTCAATATAACATCTGATAATTAAAAAAGAGCACGAAAACTATACCAATTAGACTTTGAAAAATAAATTACTTATCACGGAGATGAAGCTAAGGAATATTTTAAAATGATAAATCCCCTAAATTTTTATTCCCAGCGGTTTTCAAATCTCCCTTAAGCTCTAATTTTGAATTACACAAATAAACATGAATGGTTCCTTGTCCGTATTCAGGTTCTTGTTTGGAACCCGGTTTATTTACTGTCACAGAGAACTTGTTTGCCATACAGTGTATACCATTCATCCCACATCTATACCAATCAACGAATAAAAAACTCGCAGTAAAAACCTCCGTTCCTATTCTTCGTAGGGAAGGCAGGAAATGAATTTCTGGTCTCAACAGACAAACAAGAGAAGACAAGTCGTATATTTTTATATATTCCCCTCCTCAGTCTGGTTTCGATTCAGATGGAATGGAATATATTACTTCACAAATACATGGAGCCGGTGGCGATGAAATGTGCGTGAAAAAATGGTGTTCTCTCTTTGTTTGGCTGCAAATGAAGTTCCGGCCATCGTTAGAGAGGTTGGATGAGTCAGACATCGGCTATGTTCGTTACGACAGAGGGAATGTTACTATAACTACTTACAACAAAGAGGGAATGTTACTATAGCTACTTACGACAAAGAGGGAATGTTACTATAGCTACTTACGACAGAGGGAATGTTACTATTGCTACTTACGACAGAGGGAATGTTACTATAGCTACTTACGACAAACTTTGTCGAGTGGGCTCCAGGTTCCAGAAAAGGACATTTATAAGACTTGTCTGAATATCTAGAGTATATTTTAGTTTAGGTCAGTCTGTGAACGTCTGGATTATGTCACATGGGTCCCGGGGTCGTAGCAAAGTGGTTGAGGTTTCTCTTAAATAAATCTCTAGAGCTGTAGATTTGGACTAAACATCCCAACTTACAAACTCTGTGTCTTGGTCACGTGAGGTAGTGGACATGGGAGTTGTATCACTCATGCACGTATGTGACGAGGAATGTGACAAAGAATGTAAGAATGTGAAATGTGACCAGGCACATGACAGGGAACGTGACAAGGAATGTGACCATTAAAGTGAACACACTATAACTTCTATTTTTCTTAACAATTCATTTAAATATAAGTTTTTATTTTTTAAAGCCTCACCTATAGCAATTTTGTAACAATTTCAAAGGAATATATTTATCAAATTATTATAGTTTTAAATTATATTCTATTTTGCTGCTTGATGCGAAACACATGTTATGTACCACTTTATTTGACCAATCAGACACACAGTGTGTCTTTCAAAATTGAGTTTAAGTTTGTTAATAGCGTTTCACACAACTGTATATCATGTTATTTATTTAGAAAAAGGTTGTTACATAAACAAATACTTTAAAAAGTGCAAATGTTTTCTTGTGGCAGTTGGCAACGTTGCGAAGCCCTGTAACTATGGTTTGGCTTGGATCCATGCTTTTATAACATTTTATCGAAAGCTAATATAAAGTGTATTTTTCTAGGAATTACAAATTCTCTACTATAAACACAAGACATGTAGGTGTTTAAACAACGAGAAAACTGTCCCTAGTTCTTAGGAAATGATGTTTCCGTCCATTTACGCCGTGAGATAGGTCTAATACTACCTTTCATACACTTGTGTTTTGTGGGATGTTTTATTATACAATCAGGGGAAAGTGTAAACATGTACCTAATTAAACACTGGGTGAGCTAATTGCTGAATTACATAATGTACACGACATACGCTATATTGAATACATATATAGCACCCTACCTGCTATAGGAGACTCTGGACTAATGTTGCAATAGCCGTGGAGCACACTGTACCTGCTATAGTCTCTGGACTAATGTTGCAATAGCTGTGGAGCACACTGTATCTGCTATAGTCTCTGGACTAATGTTGCAATAGCTGTGGAGCACACTGTATCTGCTATAGTCTCTGGACTAATGTTGCAATAGCTGTGTAGCACACTGTACCTGCTATAGGAGACTCTGGACTAATGTTGCAATAGCCGTGGAGCACACTGAACCTGCTATAGGTGGCTCTGGACTAATGTTGCAATAGCCGTGGAGCACACTGTACCTGCTATAGGAGACTCTGGACTAATGTTGCAATAGCCGTGTAGCACACTGAACCTGCTATAGGTGGCTCTGGACTAATGTTGCAATAGCCGTGGAGCACACTGTACCTGCTATAGTCTCTGGACTAATGTTGCAATAGCCGTGGAGCACACTGTACCTGCTAAAGTCTCTGGACTAATGTTACAATAGCTGTGGAGCACACTGTATCTGCTATAGGCTCTGGACTAATGTTACAATAGCTGTGGAGCACACTGTATCTGCTATAGGCTCTGGACTAACGTTCGATCCGTCCTCGGGGTTTTATGGGGCAATCACGTGGTCGGTGTTTCTTGGCTGGCTGACGGCGGTAGACCACACCCTCTCCTACAATGACAACGTCACGTGACATATGTAGTGCACAGTACAGTAATAATCGCTGGAACTGCGCCAGGACTCGTGAGATCATTAATACTCGAGTAATGCCACATTAAAGATGATGAGTTTCCATTAACTCCGACATTCTGGTGTGTCGGATAGTACCATTAATATATAGTGTATCTACATTTGTTGGTTTTTGTTTACAAATTGCAGCCACTGAATCCAGTTTAATACAATCAAACGGCAAGTCGGTTTCAAAAATTTGGTAGCGATCACAATAACTTGAGTCGAAACTTTTTTTATATAAATAGTTCACGTGCGTGTAAAAATGTTCGATCGAGTAAAATACGCCCTCAATGGCTTTAAAAATAGCTTAGAGTCTGTCCAATAAACTGAATGTTCCGGGATCGTTTCCCGGCATGGATGAAAAAAATCACATTTTTGAAATTAAGGTTTTTCTTTTCAGAGAGCTGGATTAATGATCGGAAAAATGGTTGTTGTGTATATTCTGGAATTAAGGTAGATTGTGACGCATGTGGTGATGTAATCAGTACATTAATAAAAAGTCATGTTAAACGCACAAAGTAAAAATTCACACCTCTGATCACCAATTTTAATTTTAATTTTACTTTAAACAAAAATGTATTTACATTAAATGGTTGAAAATTATTGATAATTTTTTTCACATTAACTAACCAGTAGGTAGGTAATTCTTATCAGAGGAGAATAAAACCCCCCAGCCTCGGAAGGAACTGTATCACATCTCGCGAGTAGACAAAGGAGGGAGGAGAGAATTTCCCTTCAATACTCCAGCAGTCCAGGAAATAGTTCCGGAAACTGGCGGAGTGATCGAGAGGAGAGGAGGTGGCGAGAACAATTCAACTACAGCCCAAACATGGTGTCGATATTTCTTACAAAATGACAGTCATTCACTTTATACACGTTTTGTGGCTTTATATTGTCTGGAGCTGTGGAGTGTTTCAAAATTACCAGATACTTCAGAACATGCTTTGAAGGGCTCCACGGTCATTGTTTCTGTTAAAACTATTAATTTAGTGACTTAGCGCAATAATGATCTAAGTCTAAACGTCGGACGTAATTTCTTCAACATGAATCGAGGACCAAAACAATATTTTAAAATTTTACTTATACTTAGAAATACAATTTAGTGAAAAAGAGAAATTAATATTATCTTGGATACTTCCATTTGAATTAAACGCACGTGAAAATAAAATATAAAATTATTAAATTATACACACATTTTTCAAAAACCACCATTTTGTTTTCTCAGATTTATTTCACCAAACTAAATAATATAAAGAGAGCATAGACATCACATTTCAAATTATTATTAAATATCTACGCAGGTCCTCAAATATTGAAGTTTGTTAAAGACTCCAAACCAACAGTAACATTCTTAGATGAAAAACTGAACGTAGGACCCGGGAATAGGAACTGCTATCCCACACTCGTCCACTATTTTCCACCCCAAGGTCACTATTTTCCACCCCAAGGTCACTATTTTCCACCCCAAGGTCACTATTTTCCACCCCAAGGTAACTATTTTACACCCCAAGGTAACTATTTTACACCCCAAGGTCACTATTTTCCACCCCAAGGTCACTAATTACAGTAAAATATCCTCAGAGTGAAACAAGGACGATAAAGATGGACGCTGTCACCAATTGTTCGTATTTTAGCGGTCATTTTCCCGGATTGTCCCAGAATCCGTGACTCGAGGAACATAATCACAAGTGTGATCACGTGGTTAAGAGACCAGGAGGAGGAGAGTGACCTCGTTACCAGGCTCTGTGACTGTCACGAGTGGTCCAAAGGGAGGAGAGGAAACGAGATAAAAACAGGAAG